>PVIR01005036.1:0-74782 GCA_004026965.1 Petromus typicus | reverse complement strand
TTTGAACCACACTGATTTCAGAATTGACTTCCAACAGAGCCCTGCTCTACTGTTTGCTTTACATAGGCTGCTTAGTGACTGAACAGAATATGTTCACCTCTTCTATACAAATTTGTACTTTTCATACTGAGACAGCTGATGATCCTGAGGATGTATTCAGTGAACTGACCTTACTTACAAGCAGTGTTTAAGAATGTGTTACTTCTTACTACTGAGAACACGAACAGATACTACACAGAGAGATACTACATCTATTTTGCATCCATTTACAAGCATCTACAGGGCCTCATGCACTGCATTAAAGGCTATTAATTAGTTAATTAGCACACTCACTCCTGTAAACTTAATACTACCTTGGAGGAGACACACTTTCAATAGAAGCTGACTCTGGACCATCAGAATGGAGCACAGGATTAAAGAGCAGACTGTTTGCTTACTGACATCTGATCACTACTGCTTGACACTGACAAAGACAGCAGAGAGAACTTTACTGGTTTAAGAAATTTCTCCTACATTCATTGCCTTGTATTGTATCCACAAAACCACAGTAGCTAAAATGGCAAAGCCTTAAGTCAGTCATGTTAATAAAATTTGGGGTATTATGATAACATCAATTAGGAGAACACAATTTTATGTGGATGAAAACTGTCATTGAAAGTGCTACTGTTCCCTTAAGGATCCTGTGAAATATTAGAGAATAATCTTAGTGGGCTTCTTCCTTGTGTTGATTACTTCCAATTTTAAAAAATTATCTATTTTAAGAAATATGACAAGCAGATTACTTTTTTCTTGATAAAGAAAAAGTCAGGAAAAGCCAGAAGAAACTAACATTGGTCTGTTTTATACCTTGTATTTGTTCTTCCTCTCCAAATACTATATGACTTGCATCTCAAATACAAGAAAAACTTCACACCTGGTCACTCATTCGAGTCCTCGCTACAATAAAATCATTGCATAGTATGATACATATCAATGTCCTTTAAACAAGAACTCAAAGGTATAATGTGTGACAAAGTATCATTCAAACTTCTGCTCATAAAGCATAGATGTTTGTTTTCTACATAAAGAGCTTCTTTCTCGATAGCTGTGAACACAGTAGATATACAAAAAAGACATATTATGTTCTCATAAATTGCAAGCTGAATATCTGCAGACACATGATAAACTCTGTTGGCTTTTCCAGTGTTTGTTCATTCTGCTGAGTGATATTACACTTGAGATCAACTAAGACTATCAGTTATTACTTTACCTAATAAGATTTCCAAGTCTAATGACTCTATTTCTGTACTTACATGATTAATTCTTCCTTGTTTTAAATTCCATACTGTTTTTGTCATGAATGGCCTATGACTGCCTACCACTGAATTAAGAATTTTAATTTTTCAGTTATTTTTCTGTCCCATCTATATTCTTAATTTAAAAGATGACTTATTAGAGTTTCCTAGAGATTCATTCTTCATATACTTCTTCTGTACCTCTTTCCTCTTTTTAAATCAATAAATAAGCTTAATTTGTCAACTCTTTATGATGAGTTGATATTATTTATTACAGGAAACACAGCGCTGACTTTGATTTAAACTGAGTTGGCTTATGGCTAAAGATCAATACTTTTCTTCCTACTCCTACAAACCACCCTGAGAAAAAATATGACATCTTCAACAAGGAAACCAGTAAGGGCTATTCCTAGCAAGTCAATAGATTATCAATTGAAGAAAATTATTTTCAGATGGCAAAACTGTGCCTGGATACAGCTGCGTTATCTGGATACCAAAGTGCATGGACCATATGGCTCCAATACTGCGCGGAGAAGAGAAGAGCACTGAAGGCAGCCTCCTGAGGAGTACTCGGAGTGTGTGAGCAAGGCTGAGGGAAGCACGCTAGCAGAGAAGTGTGTCAAGCATTTTTCCAGAAAGCCTGGACAACAAAGGGGCAGAAAAGCTAAGACTCGGCCATTGGGCCTCAAGAGATGGTGATCCTGCTGCACAATGGCTCTTTGTGGAGCAAGAAGAAACTCTGGAAACTTCCTTTAACAAATAAATAAAACAAACAGAATTTGTGATTTTTTTCAATGCTGTGGAGACAATCATACTCACAATTCCATACACTGTACACACTCTAGTGTTTCCAGCCAACACAGAAGAAAAAATCAATTGTTTGAACCCACATAGACAAAGAAATGAAAAGAAAGAAGAAAGAAACAATACTGCCAATGAAGTTAAGCAAACCACTGGAGTTGTGGTTTGGGGATAATGGATTCCCTCATCACTGCCTCTGAATTTAATTAATGCCCCATCTCTGTTTCTATTCCAGAAGACATGTTTACTAGCTGAGTTGCAGTAAGATGATTTTGAACAGCTTTGTTTAATGAAGAGAAAAAGAGACGTATGAATACATACAGCAAACACAAACATTAAATACAAAATTCTTTAGTTTCTAACAATCAGTGTTGTCTCATCCTAAGTTTCTTCAACAAAAAAGCTTTGGTCCTATTTTCCGAGCAGCAAGTACATACAATGTTGTTAAGATCCAGATGGCCACGCCACATCTTCTAACTACTTCCCCTGCACCATTATTAATAATGTCTCTTTCACTTGCAAAAGTGTTCCACTTCGGACACTAAATTGCGTGGTTATCCTAAATACACTGAGACAGGAATGGCAGTTTATGTGGGACAGTGAAACAAATTTGGCAGAAATAACTCTAACAGAGAAATCCAGTGGGCCTGGATAATTTTGCTAGCTCATAACTAATCAAGGCTAAGAAGGATTTAAGTTCCTCTTATTTTGGTTTTTATGTTATTTGTTGTCATATATATAAATATTTACTTATATATAAAAATAAATATAATAATAAAATAATTTAATAATAATAATATAAGAAAAATAATTTAATAAAATAATTTTATAAAATTAATATAAATATAATGATTTTTATTTGTTATGTATCTATATATTATAGATGTATAGATATAGATATATAACTATATAAAGAAGACCTCAGCAAGCAATGATTGAGATCATCAAAAGAACTATAAATCAAGTTTCCTCAAATTTCACTATCCACTTTTTCCTGTTATATCACATAATGTTTGTATGCTTTCTCTCAGGACTTTGAGATGAAAGAAAGTCAATATATCACTTACCCTAACGTCTAAAGTTTACTATCAGAAAAACTGAAGTTCTGAGAAATGACTTCGCCTAAAGCTGGTGGTCAAGTTACTAACGGGCTAACCAGGCCAGCAGTGTAGAAGACCAGCTGAGTCTGGGATATCTAATTCCCAAATAATCCTCTTCCTTCTTCATTCCTTTCTGTCCCTGAATTGCATTTTTTTGATTTCTTACGAGCTTCCTGGAAGGAAAGAAAGTCACCAATATCTAGCTTTTCATTACATTTTTCCACAAAATGGTAAAGGACACACAATAACATTTTAACTGACCAACTGTGTTTTTCAGGGGACAAAGTTAACATGATGTCCATAAATCTGCATTTTAAAATTTGTTGGGTTACTAATTTATTTACTTTTGAACAGTGTAGAAGGGGGTTTTCCTTAGTGCTAAGTCTTGTCATTACCTTCAACATGACAGAGTTTAATACCAAAGAAGAGCAAGAACTTTGGGAAGGTTGGCTCATGAGACACCAGTGGGAATCATGAACACAATGAAGCAAAACAGAATCAAACCATGTTTCTCAATAATTGATCTAACACAAAGTTTAGTTGACTCCCCACAACAACTGCTGTGGTTCATTGTACTTTGAAAGTACAATTTTTTTGACTGTGCTGAAGTCAGTGAATCTGCTGAAACATTACAACAGAGCAATCCCCATCTTTGAAATGCTTTTCTTTCCTCACACAAACTTATCTGCTGTTAGATATTTTGAATTAGAATAGTGATTGAACTCAAGTAAACAAGGTTACTAAAGTCATCACATCAACAGTAACAACAGGTCTACCAACTGGACTAAACATTGAAACTTCTTGCACTAGGGTTTGATTTTATTTAAGGCAACTACATATTTGCATCTTTCTAACAGTTATGACAATGTAGAGTGGATCATGCTAATCACAGGATTTTTTTTTTCCCCCAGGACCACTGAGGTGCACACTGTGAATATCTAGGATGGCCATAATGGTGACGAAAGGGTTATCATTTCAGAATGACCTGAGTCTGCCACATGATTTTGCAGATTCCAAGAGGATTTAACAATTTGTAAGGAAAAAATATTATTTGGACTGGAATCACTGCTTTAAAAAAAAAGCAAACGGTAAAAAAGGGAATGAAAATAGTGTTTTTTGGACCAGAGTTATTGAATCCTCATAGCACTTTATACAGTTCTCTGTCATCATTACATTTTGTAATTATTTTTATTTCTTTCTACTAACTATTAAGCTTAGAAAAAAGAAACTTATGCTCAAGTTTCTAGACTCTCTACAAAAAAAATCATTAAAATGTTAGTAGATTTTTGTTGGACTGACTAATTATAATAAGGATGATTGCAAGGATCAGTTGGTGGAGGACTAGGGATTTAGCTCAGTGGTTCTGGCACCTGCTTTGCAAGTGCAAGGGCCTGGGTTCAATCCCCAGTAACCACATACATCAATGCTGGTCCAAAAAAAAAAAAAAAAAAAGAATATTGGGTGGAGAATAAGGTAGATTTATATGACACAGGAAGAAACAGCACTTCAAGCATTTTGAAGACTCATATGCAAGTTGCTAACCTCTTGGCATCTTATTAGGCAGCTTTAAGGTTTAAAGGAAAGAAATCATCCAGCTTCAGATTTATTTATTGCCAAACAGGAATAAGAATATGCCCCTGACATTAGCACAGGAGGTATTTCATCACACAATGTTCATACAAGAAGTAAACATCCCACTATTTCGATACTGTATATTATTATATTGATTTCCATACTCCAACACTAACTCTGAATAACTCGTTCTATACCATAAAGAATCTCTAAGCCTTGCTCATATCATGGTAGACATCTCTCAGAGATAAGGAGATTCAGAGCACAGAGAACCAAGATGCAAAAACTTTGTTCCTTCACAATTTATCTCAGGTAGAAACTGTTTCAAAATTTAATTGTAAAAGATTTTTTAGAAATGTATGGAACATTTATAGGAGCTAAGAGTTGAGTATTCAAGGAAGCAGCTTCCTTTGATGTTGACTTGGTGATAGAATATAAATAACAGACAAGGTAAGGCCTAGACTCCTCCTAACAGCTACAGAACTTCTTGTAGTCACAAAATCAGCAGTCTGGGTATCAGTATTCTTGGTTTTCAGCTTTGGCTCTGTCATTTAGAATCAATTTTGTCCTTCGATCTTAAGCTACCCACATGTAGAAGTCTTTTTTAACTTCCTTGTACTCTACTGTATTTATAAAAAAAATCTCCAGGACATTATCACTGCCCAAAAATTGATGTATTAATATCTCAAAGGGTTGATGAAAAGTGAGAAAGATCCGGGAGCCTTGTTAATGGCAGGTGTTGGGCGACAGGACACACTCATGTCTAGTCCCTCTCATGTCCATGTACCTTCTTAACCCTCCCTTATGCCCTGATCACCACCTTATTCCTTGCTTCTTTCCCTACATCCACCAAAATGAATTGAAGGGGCACCCTTCGGGCAGCATCTTCTTACAATTTTGATATTTCTCTGTTGCTAGGATAACAGAGGACAACTACCATGTATGTCTTGAGTGCCCTGGCTCTGAGCACAGCCCCCAAGAACAGACAGACAGATACATACACACACACACACACACACACACACACACACACACTCACACACACACAGAATTGGTCAAACTAAGCACTATGTATGTTTAAAGAAAATATAGATGAAAGAGAACCTTGTGCTTAATTCCCAGTCAGCCTTTTTAAAACAATGTAGATGGGTGGTCATCTGTTTGACTAGAGATTATACTTCTGTCAACTGTCTAGAAAGCAAAATAATGAAAATTACAACTAACATTTACTAACCATAACAAGGTATTGGCTAAGTGGATTTCATTCTTTGAAAGATGAACTACTACTACTACTACTACTACTACTACTACTACTACTACACACACACACAGAGAGTAAACACAAAAGGCCCAAAACTAGGTAGACTAGAAAAACAAAAGGAAAGGTCGAAAACTAAGACTCACTTCAAAATGTCACAAAGGCTTCATATTAAGAACTCATAGTATGATAGGTGTTGTGAAATAGAAACTATTCAAAGGGAAATGGGGTTTAATGAGGGGAAAGAAAAATGTGATGGTAAAATAAAGGAAAAATGTTTGTGTATATAGGGAGTGTGAGGGTTGTAGTGTTGGTAGGGGAATGAGAAAAAATGAGAATTAAATCATTTCATATACTGGTATAAATTATCAGTGTTGAGTATGATCATGGTGTGTACATATAATGTACCAATAAAGATTTTTTTAAAAAGAACTCATAGCCAGACCTGGGCATACGTCTGTAATCCTAACACTCTCATGAAGCTGAGGCAGGAGAATCAAAAGTTTGAGTCCAGCCTGGGAAAAATCATCATCAATTAATAATCAAATAACCAAATAGGTTAAATACACAGAGTTTAAGATGACATAGGAAGTCATAAAATATTAACATGTTCCTTCATTAAAAGAATTCAAACTTGTAGGATACACTTGAATTATTCAAACAACTAATTGTTGCAGGATATTTTCATGCTAGATAGTACCAGATAAATATGTGAACTTAATAGTATTTATACTATTATCTAATTTAATCTGTTTCATATTTATGTTTATGTTTATTGTACTACAGTTATCCTATACAAGTATCTACTGTGACACCTGAAATTCAGATAAACCACTCCATATAATAGAACAGTTGACAACATCCCAGAATTCATGCACATCAAGGTACTTTTTTCATATGAAGAGTAATTCATAAAGACTTCTGCTTTCTCTCTTCCCCTGGTCATCTTTCTGACCACTTTCAATCTCATTCTGAGATGCTGCGGCACCAAGCCTCAGTTTACCATAGTCCTGGTTATGATATCCAAAGAGCCGCATGAGCTGAAACAATAAAAATTCCCTGTCTGAGAAAGGACACAGATGCGAATGACTTGAGCTTCCCCTGGTAACACCCAGGTTTAGGAAGTAGAGCAGAGAATGAAACCTTTCCCTACTTTATATTCCTCAGTTTGTCACTGTGGAGAAAAATGAATCAGATTTGAACTGTTCTCTATTTCTACCCTTCCAACCTCCCAGAGGGGGAAGCCCCTGAGAGGAATTATCTATCACAGGGACAGCGAGGCAGCGGGAGTCACGTGGTTTTCTCCCAGCAAGAGCCAGCACATACGGTTGTGGTGGCCTGATGTGGTCAGTCGAGACAATCACAGACATCTGTTCTCAGAACACTGTGGCAAGAGCTGGAGCAGGAGGCCCTGACGACAGCACAGGACAGCTGAGACAGACAAGGACAGCTGCCCAGGGAAACTTTCGGCATGACTCCACACTGTACTGTCCTGACTGGGTCCTTGTCTATCCCCTCCAGCAAGTGGGAAGATGTCTACGACGGGGCCTACATCTTAGTCATCACTACACTCCAGCCTCTTGCCAAAGACTTGACAAAGATGAGGTGCTAACAGAACAGTTTCATGAATAGGATCCACAACTTCCTGCATTCCACAAGCTCCTTGGAGCTCCTCAGACACAAGCAGGCACATACCTGATCTAAAGGGCAAATTTGCTGTCTATTTTTAATAAAGAAGCAGCTTAAATAAGTCTCATTTTTATTTCCTTATTCGCATACTGTCTTGTATTTGCTTGAGCAAGAATCTGGATGAATTCCAGGTTTCACTTCATTTTAGTAAAAGCTGAAATCTAATCTGTGCTGCACAATCTGTCTCTGTCCTTCAGTCTGCCTTCCTTTTTCCCTCTTCATTCTCCCCTGCTTTCTCTAGGCTACTTTCTTATTCTCCCTGCCTCCACCTCTCTTCCCACGCAGTCTCTCTCTCTCTCTCTCTCTCTCTCTCTCTCTCTCTCCCTACTCAATCTGTCTGTCTCCATCTCTTTCCACATATACCAACCGCAGACATGCAGTTATACACCCCAGCCTGAATAGTTCATTGAGAAAGATGTATCAAGTTCGTAAGACTTAGTGTGCCTGAAGGAAGGCTGTCTTTGTAAGCCTTGTTTTATTTGTACCACAAGAGGTAAATTGCATGTAAACATGATTTCATTTTGTTTTCCCATGTTTTTCTTTATAAATAATGTGTGTATAAAGTGTGTTGAGTTTTGCTATTAAAGATTAGTATACATTATGTATATATTAATAGATACATATAAACTATATTTACAAATATGGTGTAAGAAGGTGTACTCCAAACAGACTAACAATTTACTTGCAAAAGTTAAAAACATAAAATAAAATCATTTTCTCTAAACCAATGTTTTTACACCCACACAATGATTTTTATAAAATGCCTGCAAGATGTCTTTGGATAGTCAACTCATCTTAGGTGGAATTCTTTATCTTGTTAAATAATGTAATGCAGGAACAAGACTGACTTGAAATTTGACTTTTAAATGATGCACATAAAAACTCCTCTTGCTGTAAAAGTTGGAACTGAAGGTATTAGATGAATGTCTGTGAGGGCTGCTTATTCAAGGAAAGTCTTAATCAGTAATTCTGTTAATCACCTCTGGAGTCAGAAAGCAGAGCTTTTAAGATTTTTTGGGTAGTTCTGACACAAACCAACAAGCTATCCTTGATACTCATTTTCAGCTGTCATTAATTTACATTGTCTTATAACATAAAAAGTGGGCCAAGAAAATACTACATCTAAAAAAAATCATTTTTCAGCTACATACTTGAAGTTGAATGCTACAGAGTCAGAACAGGAAGTGTCAGCAAGCTCACAATAGTGAGCTTTTTTAAACCCTTTTTAACCTGAGGAACAAGGGGAAACATACACTTTGAGAGAAGAACAGACACCAATGGAACAGGTCAGGGGCATGAAGGAATTATAAAGTTTGCATTTTCTTGCTTCTGAAGATTTTTTCTTTATGACTCTTCTAGGTTAATGGACAGTGGGAATGGGGATCCAACATACTTGATACATGCTGAAGAATTCCAAAGCATACAAATAGACACTCTCATTTCTCATATTCTGAGTGACCCAGGCATGTACTATAGCCAGAATCACACTACTATGTTCTCAAATATGTCTGTCTTTGGAGCTAAAGGCCCTAATAGACAATCCTACTAAGGAATTCTAGATTCACCTGTATTCCATCCATGACTCAGTGAAAATTCATCTTTAAGCTTCAGGTTCATCTGTAAAGTGAGTATAGCAACAGTACTTTACATAAGTTGCAAATATTAAATCAAAATAACATGAAGCTCTGCCCTTGATAAATTTTAGTATTAGCACTTCCATCTCCATCACAGCCATCACCACCCAAGTCACTGTGACCTCAACTCTACTACCAGTACCCCACGGCCTTGCCCATAACCATTACCATCATCACCAACTTCAACTCCACCATTACCATTATGAACATCATCTCCACCTCATAACCACCACCACTTCTAGATCTCAACCTAGCAAAAGTCACAGCTACCACCAGTGACATCACCACCTTCACCTCCGTCATAACCACTACTACCCTCTCCTCCTCTGTACCTCCACCACACCACTAAATTCTCTTTTTCATCCTGCAAGTGAGAAAACTGTAGGGTGGAACAGAGACAGAGTTCAGAATTGAGTATGGAATCCAAGTTGTGGGATTTTCCTAAGCCTATGAATACCTTTGGGAAGTTTAACATTGAAAAATGGGGTTGCTTTGGTTTCAAGAGTCACCCTTGGTTTTAGGATATGCAGAACCCCAGATAATCCATGCTTAAAACCTGAAAAAAAATACAAAACCCAGAAATCTGTATCTGGAGATTATTCTGGGTTACTTCATCATTTGAATTTCCAGGTGTACTGAACCATCTCTGGATGCCCTATTATTGTGAGCAGAAAGAAGCCTGAAAGTAAGAGGGATAAACTCAACAATTGGCTATTTTTGCCCTTTAACTATCTTTTACTATCACGAACAAGCACAAGGCTGACTGCCATATCTGACCCTATGTAGACATCACAGAAAACAAAGAAAATGTCATCTAGAGCCCTGAGTCCTCAGCAGAAAGGCAGGAAGTGAAAGAGCACTGTCTAGCCTGGCTGTACAGTAAGACAGCTACATAGGCTTGTGAAAAGAAAGGGCCCTGCCTAGCTCAACCTTGGGTAAAGAGATGAGCCTTACATATGGTATGATCAGGAGAGGAAGCGAGGGCCTTTCTTATGATTCTTACTTTATTGTTGACCGATGCCCTACTCCCTTGTCTTTCTGGACTTTCCTACTTCCAGGGTGGAAACAGCAAAGCACTGTGGGAAGGCACAGATAGAGTCCGGCAATTGAGTCAGCATCTTCTACTGTTGCCCTCAGCTAACATATGCAAGAGGCTATGAAGATCAGCACTGCCAATCCACCCTACATTTGGCTAGCTTTTTGCCTTCCCTGCCACCTGGCCTTGAGCCAGTTCTTCTCCACTGCTGAGAGAAAACTTTAAGAGTTGCATAGCATTTACCTCATATCAGTGAATTAACGGCTTTACCGGTCTGAAGAATGAATCTTCTGTGATCAGACTTCAGCAGTCATGACAAAATATGATGAGGATATTTTACAGGAAAATCCCTACAGTTTCCATTATAATACAACACTGTTCTCAGGCACATTGTTCCACCCCCTCAGCTAAGAAGGACAGAGCAGCACAATGACAACAAATATATCACAGATGTGATAGCCTCAAGGTTGCTCCATTCAGAAGAATTAAGTACATAATTAAGGAAGTAATTACATAGTTAAGGAGATGATTTAATCCCTTCCCTGAGTTACTGGTGTCCTCATGAAAGAAAGGCAAAGAAAATCTCTAATCATAGCTGAGTGTAAAATCTGTATAAGTTTTATAGGACAGTGGCGTTCACATTGGTAACTGAAAAAGACAGGATAAGGGTGGTGGAGAAATGGATGCTCATGTATCTAGTGGGGTAAATAAATTTAAATACAATAAAGATATTCCTGAAGACCAGGGACTAATGCACAAGAATAAAACAAAACTTTGAGTCCAAGAGCCCAAGGTCTAAATCTTATACCCATAATTGCTTAGTACTTTGGAGAAATCACTCTTTCTCTGAGAATCAGTTTTTATCATTTGAAATGCCACCTACTTAACTGTTGTTTCAAAATTACATGTACTTTAAAAACCATTTCAGAAAGTTCTCAGAATACAGTATATTGTCTAATAGCAATGACCTAAGTTCTCCTTCAAAAACAGTTCACAAAATGCAAAGATCCTCTAAGGGATTTAAACTCCCATTAAAGAAAGTGAACTTGGATTGATTCTCTCATTTTGAAAACAATTCTATTTATTGAAATCCTCCCCACACTCAGGTTTACTAGCCTATGACTCCACCTTCAGATGCATGACCCATTTGTCTTTCCACTGGTACCTTCTGTCTTCTGCAAACACATCCACATATTTTGTTTAGAAATAAGGCTTCTCAGGCTGGGGATTTAGCTCAGTGGTTCAGGCACTTGCCTTGCAAGTGCAAGGGATGGGGTTCAACTCCCAGAAACCACATATAGCAATGCCCGGTGTGGGCACATCCAACAGCAATCAATACCACATACCACAATGCTCACCATGGTGCTTCACGCCTATAATCCCAGCACTGAGGAGACAGAGGCAGGAGGAATTCTATGAGTTTGAGGCTTGCCTGGGCCACAGGGTGAGCTCAGGCCAACTTGAACTACAAAGCAAGACCCTGTCTCAAAAAACAAAACAAAAAAACAAACAAAAAAATTAAGGCTTTCTTTACTCATTACCTCATGTCTTCATAATAAGTTTACATTTATCAAAATATGTGTCATCTCATTATCTTCCACCACAGAATAAAAATATATTTTTTTCTGTTTCTTTCATAATTACTTAGCCCAGTGCTGTGCACACGTCACTAGCAAGAGCTGATTTTTTGGCTTATGAATTCTTCTTAAGCTCTGAACTAGGAAAGTAATCAGATGCTGGGGCTGGGGATGTAGCTCAGTGATGCTGCCATCTGTCTGCTAAGTGCAACTCAGTCCTGAGTTCAATCCCAAGTTAAAAAAAAAAATCAGCTCCTGTATGATGCCCTTAAATGATGACTCGGAGAGGAGCCCGTGATCTAAACACTTGAGAAGATGACACTTTTTACATAACTATATTATAACTCAAAATTTAATTAGCACTGACAAAATAAGATGACAGTGGCAAGTATGGCAATCTGGTTGACACAATGAAGAACCTTTCTGCTCACTGTCAGCTGGGCTCCTACCAGTACTAAACTAACTCATGAGTGCTTTGGCTCTGATCCTGTACTTACTCAACAGAAAATGTATACATTCATGAAAAACCGCTTGTAAGTCTGCAGAAGATCACATATGGTTGACTCTAAAGAGAAATAAATATTCTGATCTGGAAAGATAATCTACTAATGCAGAAATCCATCTAAATGTCAAAGTATTCAATCTAAATTTCTTACATGAACACAATACTTGTGAACATTTTATATCAGGATAAAATGTGTGTATAGGGCCAGGGATTTAGCTCAGTGATTCCGGCGCCTGTCTTGCAAGTGCAAGGACCCAGTTTGATCCCCAGTAACCACATACAGTACTGGGCATGGAGTCTCACACCCAGCAGCAACCAGTACCACATACCACAGTGCCGGGCATGGTGGCTCACGCCTGTAATCCGAGCACTTGGGAGGCAGAGGCAGGGGGATTGCTGTGATGTGAGTTTGAGGCTGAGCTCAGGGCCAGCCTGAACTATAAAGCGAGACCCCTTCTCAAAAAAAAAAAAAAAGTGTATAATTTTAATAGTCTTAATGTGGCTGCAAAATTCTACTGTAAATAAATAATGAATATGCTTGATTGAAGGTGAGATACGTACTAATGTATTTTCTTGTCTAATCACATTTCTTATAGTATATTTCATCACTTCTTATTTCCCAGCATACAGTGATTTCTCCGTTTTGAGAACTTTAGGTTTTCTTTATGTTTCACCTTTTATGTCTAGTGTCCTTATTGTACTACATATTTTATTCTACTGAAAAGATGAATTTCCATCTCATAGACCAAGATACTTATCCCTTGGAATTCTATTACACTGGTAATGTATGTAGCAAAAAAGAAAAGTATTTATTTCTCTGTAATTGAATAATAATAATTCTATTGAGCTTATATATAATACTAAAACTTTTTCCTTTCTAGTCTTTTGTTCAAAAAATATGTATAACTATTGTCAGCATGCCCTAGGATTTGCTGAGATGATTGCATATCATATTTCCTAGAGTTAATGAAGTCATGGTAATAGTAACTCCAGAAAAATGTAATAGCTGCTATAAATAGTATTAACCAGACCTAGTGTTTTCGATATTGTGCTGTGGCAAAGAAGCTCTCATAAACTGATTTGGGAAAAATGTATTGTGCTTATAAATTTTCCAACTTATATCTTGTTTTCCCCATGCTAAATTCAAAAAATATAATGATAAATGTACATGAGTTTTAAAATTTTCTTCCAAAATGATATAATTATTGAGGTACACTGGAGCAATTAAATTTTGTTGGTATCTACATTAATTAATTAACCTTAATATTTTCCAGAACAACTAATATCACACAACATTTTGCAATAATTATTACCACTAAACCATTGTCTTTAGAGAACAATTGTAAACCTCAAATTGGTGAATATCACCTACAAAACCACAACTTGATTAACATATTTTTTATTTACATTTTTCATCAGTTCTTAATGTCAGAAGTCCTTACTACAAAGTTAAGAGTAGTTGGTGTGGCTTTAGAATTTGTCATTAACTGAGCTCCTGATAAATCATATGCTAGTTGTTAAATAATGGGCTTTTATATTGTAATTTTAAAATATTTTTTCTAAAATTATGTTTTATTAGAGATTATAAATATCACATAACAGCATTCTAATCAAATACACATTTTGACTTTAAAAAAGGTGAAACTGAAGTAACCCTATGAATGAATGGATTTATATATTCTAATGTTATAAATTTAAATGACATAACTCTAAAGCGAGATAAAATACAAAATACTATATATCTCTAAAATCTTTACCTATATATTAAAATGTCGATGCATTCTTTTTTTTTTTTTTTTTTTTGGTAAAGGCTATTAAATGCTGGGATAATTACATAATCTATTATAGACTTTCAGTTTCATCCCTATATTTATAAAGATTGTGGTGTCATGTGATTTCAAACTTTACTATTACAATCATCATTGCATCAGTCTCTGGCTTTAAAATATTTATTAGAAAAAAGTGGTGATGAAAGAAAAAAAGATGCTTAGAACTCTCTTGTTTTTGAAATCAAAGAATCAATGAAGTTATATTCCTCTCAAATCTCTTGCTTATCAGATGGGATCCTATTTTTACAAGAGTTAATGGAGTCTTAAAATTGATAACATTTAAATCCAAGATTTTGACAAATCTATTTTAGTGCCTTGAAAAAAATCATAGATTCTGGCTTTGTACACAGCATTAAAGAAACCAATTTTCAAAGCACAGAATAAAGTTGAATTGTATAAATAGCCCTATGTACGTATTGTAGGTTTTGATAAAAGTAATTTCTCAACTAGGTTATCATTCTTAAAGTTGGGCTGAGTTTGGACATAACTCTATCATATGATGATAAATTTTTATTTGGATCTTACTGTGTATAGACCTGGCACTAGAGAGAGCAACCAGAGAAAAAATAATTCTTTTTTTTTTTTTTAAAGAGTGAATTCTAAACTGCTAAGAAACCAGCACAAGTCCATACCTCTGGTGATACATTTGTTTAGAAACATCGTGGTTGAATTATTGGCATTATCTGAAGGCTAACTTCTAGTCACACAAAGAAATTTATGTCATCAACAGATCTGGTCATCATGCATGAACCTTGTAAGTAATAAAACTCTATGCAATCCATGTTAAAACTGCTTGAAATTAGAATTCTAGAAAGGAGAAAAATGTAAAGCTATCATTTCATTCCATTTGGAAATAAAATGCATAGCCATTTCTGAAATGGCACATTTCATTTTAGTGAAAAGATCCAGTGAGAGCTTTATCAGAAGAGAAATCAGTGACTTATCAATGATACCATTAGGAATGTATTCGTCAAGATGATACTCATTCCCATCAAATTTCACCAATTCTTCCAAATTTTATGAATTTTCAAAGACATTTTAAATTTTTTAAAAGTGACAATATTACTTGTTCAACAATTTAATTGCTAGAGTGAAATTTAGAGTGATTTGTGGAATAATCATTTCATCAAATCACTGTCAAGTCATTTTTCCTGACCTTCTTGTTCTTCTGTTACACCCCAAAGAAGCTCATTTATTCATTTGGTGAAAATCTTGGGCATGAGAATAGATAAGAAAACCCCGAGTCTCAAGTAGAGTCATTATTAAGAGAGAGCAAGGTTTTCGCAAGAAAAAATTCCAAATCAAACAAACAAAATAAACACAAATTAGTTACACTGAAGGGTTACTCATTAAGTGTAATGAGTTCAAATTCATTATACTTTCACATGAATTACACATGCTAACTATTATAGAAAAACCTAATAATTGAAATGATTAGAAATATAATGGAAAATAATTCCTAGTAAAGGAATAAAGGTTATGTGTGCTAATTTGGGCAAGGTCCTACTTAAGGCAAGACCTGTGGAAAAATTCTTACTACTATGTCCTATCTATTAGTAAATATCCCTACAAACCACATCGGATAAGTAGAATGTCAATGACATAAGAATCAACATCATATATATATATATATATATATATATATAAATCAAAACGTCACCCTCACCTATGTATCACCTGAAGGTGGATACTGTCATCTCTGCTTTGCCAAACTTCATTCTGATACTGTATTAAGTAACTTCATATCTCTTTCATATGACATCAGAGTGATGTGAGGACCCTGGAATGCTCTTTTGAGAAAACTTGTTCATCCTGTCTACCTCCCCATCTTTGGGACTTGTTACTCTTGCAGAAATATCATCCTCAGGGAGCACATACCTGCCATTGCAACATAGCTCATACCACTCATGTGCCTGCCACAGGATCACATACATGCCACAAGCACAGAAGTTAGCCAAGGTTAAAACTAACTGAGCTTATATATTTAATTTTCTTTTGGGCTTCGACAAACAAAATCATTCACTATAATGTCCTTTGTTCCACTGCAGATATTTTGTTTTCTTGCCTTTCTTCCTTTATCCCTTACCTTCTTTTTCTTGTACCCTTCCTTCCTTCTTTCTTTCTTTCCTTTCCTATTTAGACACTATTCATTGAGTCAAGTTTCCTGGCTTATTCTGGTGAGCTGAGTGCAAAGCACTCTCCCAGAAAAGAACAGAGGAACATTTCTCAACAGCAGCTCTCAGTGGAAAAATCACTTCATAACACTGTGTTAAATTGTAAATACCAACAGGGAAATAAATTGTTTCCCACTACTTTTTATCTGACCTGTTCCTCATCAACCAGGGAGCTTGAACAAAATTGTCTGTCTTTCCCCATCACTACACAGGAAAGTAAAACCAGGCTAGAATTAAATAAAAGCTGTATTAAGACATAATCAAGCATTAACATAGAAGCAGAAACATTATCCTAGATTGTCTCAAAAGCACAATGTCAGATAAAGAGTCACAAAAATATTTTCAGTCAGTCTTGGCCACATCCACTCAGAGTTTTGTTTCTTTCCCCTTTTTGAGACTTTCTCAGTTTTATACAGAAATAAAATTAGGGAGCAACTGTGGTGTGTTAAACAGTCACTTTCTGTGTATGATTCAAAATAGAATGTAAAATTTTCAGCCCATCTTAAATGATCTGCTAAACTATTGCATTCTATCATGGTCCACAATATGCTTAAAATATGTGAAGGACAAAAGGAAAAACAGAATCTCAGCATCAGAGTAAGAGCTTTGTTTAGAGCCAACATTGGTAAGTGACACACAGGCAAGGACTGGTATGTTGAAAGTGGTCTTGCATAATGTATAGTCCATTCTTTATATATATTTAACTTAAGAAATGATGCACACAATCTCACATACACAGAGACACTCAACCACATACACATAAACATACATATGTAAAAAACTTACACAATTTCGTCGTTCTGGAATTCCAGCTCTCCACAAGTGTCCTCAAAGTCCTCTCCTCCACCTCTGGCCGTCCCTTCGATGGTTTTATAGGGAACGATAACATTTCCTCGAGCTCCAGATGTTCTCAATACTTTCACCTCCATGATGCCAATGCTCTCACTCACATGGGTCACGGGTTCCTCAAAAGTGAAGATGCCTGCATGGTCATCGTCAAAAATAGTAACAGTGGCAGTAGAGGGCGACCCGAGGCAAGCAAGTGTAGAAATGTGGTTGGCTTCCAGTATGCCATCTTCGGATGCTTCAGAAGATACTTTCACATTGCTCAGATGCACAAGGAAATTTTCATCCTCCTCAAAGATATCATCGTCAATGATGCCAACCCTGATTTCCTTTTGCATCTCACCAGGTTTAAAGACTACAGTTCCTTCAGTAAATTCATAGTCAGACCCAGCATTGGCTGTGCCATCCTCCGTTCTGAAGTCAACAAACACAGTGTTGGTAAGATCGCCACCACGGCGGATAATGGTCAGGGCCACCGTACCACAGTTCTCCAGACACTGATATGTACCTTGCTCAAAGAAGATCTTACTGACAGGGTCATTTTCAGCCACTTCTGTGTTGACTTCATGCATACTGACTGCCTTCCGCGCTTGGTCAGCTGCATGCCTCTTCAAAATGTTGCCAGCTCCAGTCATCAGGCGAGTAGCTTGGATTCGATAAAATGCTCGACTCTTTTGCTGCTGGCTCAACACTTGGTAGTTAGCTAATTCTATTAATTGCTCTATTTCCTTCTCTGGGTATTTCTGCTTAAGTTCCTTCAGAATCCTTGCCATTTCTCTCCTTGCTTCCTCATCATCTTGGTCCCTCTCATCAACCTCCAGAACCAGAGCGCCATCTAAGAAATTTTCAACATGAGAGTTGACTACTTTCCCATCCATTTCGATTTCAGTTTTGGAAGATGGCCTGTCACCTTCATGTTCTATAATCATTCCCCTCTGCTTGCCAGCCCGATAACGCTTATAGACATACTTATAAAACAGTAGCCTCCTATCTGCCACCCATGCAAACACAACACAGATGGGAAAGAAAAAGAAGGTAAGCAAACCTTCCCAGACCTCCACGACACCAGGAGAAATGACAGACAAAATAATATAAAGCCAGGTATACGCAAAGATGCTCCAGGCTGCCGTCACAAAGAACACACGTAAATGCTTAATTTTCCTTGTCTCTCCGTCAGGGACCACATAAACACAAAGGGCGATGATGATGAACATGTTGAAGGCGGCGCTTCCCACAATGGTGCTAGGACCGAGGTCTCCAGCGGTGAAGTTATGGCCACACACTTCAATTACTGAAAGGAGAATTTCAGGAGCAGAGGATCCCAGGGCCATCAAGGTTAGGTTCGACACTGTCTCGTTCCAGATCCTCACAGTTGTCTTGGTGGTCTCTCCATTGGGTTTCTTTATGGTTATTTCTTTTTCTTGAGACGTGATGACTTCTATAGAGGACATGAACCTGTCAGCGATGATAGAGACGCCAAGAAACATGTAGACCATGGCCACAAAATATACAGTTGCTCTAGCAATTTTGTCCCCAAAAGAGGGATCTTGGGGCTCCCAAATGGGCAAAATCACCCCCTTCTTACAGTAGTATGAGCCAGTACATTCACCAGTTTCATTTCCTTCTTCCACCATTTCTGTCTCTGCAGTTATATGATCCACATGGGAAATCAGGAGGGCCATCATAGCTAACAGATGAAATCCCAGCGAAAAGGTGGGTGAGAGAGTTAATCGAAGCATGTTGGACAATGAAACTTCCAAATGTCCCAACCTACTGACAAATAGGGTGGGGGAAGGGACAGAAAAAGAAATCACATTATTAGAGCCAGGTCAAAAACATGACCAATTGCTGTTTTTTATCACTATTACCAAAAATGTGTGTATGTGTTTGATCATCTTAAAAACCTCTGGTGAATCATTGTCTTAAGAATTAATCAGTGCTTAAGCAATCCCCTGTAAAATTTATAATACAGTATTTCTGTTTCTGGATTTTCTACACGCAGTCCCATTTACTGAGCAAGATACACAACTGAATTCCTAGGAATTAAAGTCTAATTATAACCTGGCCTTACTGATTATACATTTATGCATGTTAATAGCTAGTAAGAAACAGCAGTAGAACTTTTGAAATATTAAATAATTTCCTCTTTTTTTTTGCTAAGACAGGTTTCCTTTTAAATTCTGGTTACTATATTATGTTCAGGGAACTGTTTCATTGACAAAACCACCTTATTAGGTAGGATTCATGCTTTAAAATTCAGACTAAAAAATCCCTACCAAATTCTGAAGTGCACATTGCATTGTATTTCATGAAATCACATACTAATGATCTAAATTTACTTGAAAATACAGAGAAATCTTTAAGCTTGTCTGCCATCAAAACTCAACAGTATCAGTTCTTGAGAAGAAAAGTACTCTACTGTGACGCAATATTTCCACATATAAAGCAGTATAGGGAACGGGAGAGAAGACGTAACTAGAAGCTTTGCAGTTAAGATCTAGTCTCCTGTGAGTCCAGCAGCACAAGGCAAAATAATCGATAAATAGGAAGAAAGGAGACTTAAGAGAAGTTAAGCTTGGACCTGATCCATGCTACTCTGGGTAACAAAAAGGGCAGACTTGAGCTTGCCACACTTTTTATTCAGTACATCCAGAGCCAGCAATGTACAGGTCACTCAGAGAGCAGTAGGAGTAACAAATGTAACAGATCACCCAGTCACTCAGAGGGCAGCATGTTCTTACATCCTAGAACAATGAGGAATTACACAGATGAAGGCCCCAGTGTAGTTCTTCCCTGGAGCATCACAGCATGTGGAACCCTTGGGGTCTTTGCTATTCCCAGAGGTGAAGATAAAGAGTCAAGAACTCAGGTCTGGATATGACATAGCTAGTTTTTAGGCAGGAAAGCTCAGCCCAGGCATAGTCCCAATTATCTAATTAATTTTCCCAAATAGGATTGCTCCTGACAAAGTAGGTTTACAAAGCATATTTTGATAAGAATATATTTCTTCCTAATTTTCAGCCAAGCCCAGGTTTCCTAATGCATCAGAGTTGGGTGCATTTAAGCATAGCCCTTAGTTGGGTTCTTTAAGCATAGCCCTTCACATCTGTGCATGTAGCTCACTTTAGAATCTGCCTGCAATAGGAAAAAGAGATAACCAACCTCTGAGCCTTGTTGAGCATAATCAATATTACCAGTCATAAAATGTTCTTTCTTGTTGTCAATGTCATACTTCCCATGGTAAATGCAAAACACATATTACTTCTATAGTGTGGTCAAAAGACCCAAAAGTGCAAGGGCAACAATTCTGTCTAATTTAGCTCATGTGACATAACTATAAGGCCCACAAAGTGTACATATATTGAAGGGCTGTAGGCAGTTTGGGATATGGCAGGTCACAGAGCTGCTCAGTGAATGATAACACAGTAGCAGACTGACTCAATGCTTCCCTAAATTCATTCACCACATCAAATAAGGCTCAGCTCAGACCTCATATCATCTCTGTCTCTCAGGCTGGGGGTCATGTTGGTGGGGGTAGGGCATGGACAGTGGAGTAGGGGAAGGTCTGTGACTCTCATCTGGAGCCTTTTAAGGTGGGACTCATTTTGATACCAATATGCAGGGAGAGGAAAGGAGTCTTGAGTCCGTACACAGTCTCATGCCCTGGAAAATGTTAACAGAAAAGCTGAGTGGGAGGCTGTCATAGTTCCAGGCTGGCTAAGAGCCAGCCATTTGCACCTATCTTTTCTGGCCTGCTGATAGCTTACAGTAAAATCTGCATGATATTCAGGAGAATCTCTCTGCCGGGTAAATGGACACCTGGAGATCCTAACACAGCGCCAAGCCTTGTAGTCTATCACTAAGGAGACATACAATTCTTTGACATTTTTCCTATAATAAAGCAGATAATAAGAGGATTGTAGGGGTAGGCAGCCCATCTGAACAAAAACCTAACAAATGGAAGAAATACACTTTCAAAGTGTGTCAAAGTTCATGGTTCAACTGCTTGCTTATTATGGTCATTGCAGACGTTGCGTGACTTTGGGGATCTCTGCTAAAAACCAGGGAACATTCGATCTAGTTTCAGCTCCTTTAGGCATCCATTTATGCCACAAATATTTATGTGTGCTTAGCAGGAATTTCAGAATGACTCGCTTCTAGTCCTGAGGATTCAATGGTGAACAGAAGAAAGTCTCTGAGAAAACCTCCTAGCAAGGAGGAAACAAACAAAATAGTTAAATATAAAAGTTGGATAGTAAACCGTGCTGTAGTGGGGGCCAAGGCAGACTTGACCTAACAAGGACGGGAACTCTGCATATGCTGCAAGCACGGAACGCATGATTTTATAGAGTCCCAAAGGAAGCTAATATTCAAGCTTTGTGGATACCCGCAGAAAGAGAATTTCATGCTAATACAAAGGACTCATGACAAATACACCTGGTAAAATCTAGAATACAGAGATGGAGCACAGTGGGAATGGATTATAGGAACATTGAGACCACAGCAAGGGACTGACTTTCATGGAGGGAGGAAGCTAGGGGAAATGGGGTAGGTTAAGTAGAGCTTCTTGGATTTGAGGAGGTGAGAAAGACCCTGAAAGAAATGAGACAAAAAGAGGCTCACTCTAGAAGACATATATCCTCCACCCTCATAAGCCTCTGGATTCAGTATTAATTCTAATAAAGGGAGATATGACATCTGATTTTCCTTCTAGAAGAGACACTGCTGATCTGGCAAAGAATATACTGTGGGATCACGAGTAGAAACAAGAGGACCAGCTGTTATCTACTGTGATAAAATCTGATTTAAAAGTGATCCCAGGGCCTGTCAAGCATAAAAAAATGATACAGCAGAGAGGTAGCAATTAAAAAGCAGAACATTTGCAGTCATCCTTTTGGAAGATTTGCAACTTAAAATATTTTGGGTACCTATAAGGGTCATAAAAGTTAAATATATAAAATGAACAATGGTCCTGAACAGAGATAGCAAACACTGAAAATTCAAACCTGTGTCTGTCTTCAAGACTGATATAATTAACCACTCCCTTCAAATTACTGCCAAACGCATCATTCCATTTTTCACATCTCAGACAAAATGCATTTCCCAAAGCTCATGTCTGATACTCCTACATCTCTTAAATCTCACTGTTGGTTGTCTATGATGTATCTCTCTGCGGTCAAACTCCTCAATACCCTGCTCAAAACCTTTTAAGAACTGATCTCGAAACTACAGCACACAAAAATTCTTTCTATTCTCTTAATAAGACAACACTTTCTCATGTCTAGGTTTTGCATATAGTGCTTTCTGTGCTCTTTGTTTTTAGAATCAATTTTCTAAGAAGAGCCCAACAACAAATCATAATCAATTTCCTGAGAGACAAATAGGACATTTCATTCCTTAACAGTGTTTGTACTTTCATGCTTAGTTTTCTACATGAATCAATTGCACCTAATACTTATGATAACCAGCATTTCTCTGGTATAAAATTCCTAATGTTGCTACTTTCATTCTAGTCTTTGTAAACAGCACCCGCTGGAGTTATGCAGTACACAGTATCCAACAATAAAACTATATAGTGGTGCTCTTCACCCATTCTTAAAGTGGAATACCCAAAGCTTAGATGGGTTAAAGATTTGTTGAAAGACATAAAGATGAAAGACTTCTGAATCAAGAGTCAAAACCCTGGTCTATTTCCAAGACTGATGTAATTGACTGTTCCATTATATCACCGCTGATAATGTGCAAAATAATCTTTGACAACTACCGGACTTTGGCTTGATCTAGCACTTCAGTGCCGGGCTAGGAGGCCTCAGTGAGCAACAGTCTCTTGGAAGGTTTACAACAGCCTAGCTTTAATCTATCTTGGGGGTTACAGACTCAAGTATCAATGACTGGTGTGGCATGAGAGCTAACATGAGCCTAATGATAGTTGCCCTGTGCTCGTTGGCCTTAGCAATTGCTTGACAACCTTTTCCTGTGTATACTGTCAACAGCGATCTCTTAGTTCAGCCAAGAAAATGCCCTGCCCTCTATCTCTGCTCTAGTCCACAGGTCACAATATGCTTTCAGTCAACATATTGACTGGATTGATCAGTAAAAATCCAACAACATTCTCAGAGAAAAAAGAGAGGGGCTTCTAAGGTTACCTAAAAATATTGTAATTATATTCCCAAAGTGACCACATTATAATTTGTGAAATCGGTGGACACAAATGGTGATGTAATTTACTGGCACTGAAGCAACTGGAAAGAACTCTCTGAAATTCATGTCCCTTTATTAGAATTAATACCGAATCCAGAGGCTTGTGAGGATGGGGGATATGTGTCTTCTACAGTGAGCCTCTTTTTGTCTCATTTCTTTCAGGGTCTTTCTCACCTCCTCAAACCCAAGAAGCTCTACTTAACCTTCTCCATTTCCCCTTAGACATATATTTACATGAAAATTAAGCAGAAAGACAAAGATAGAGAACACCGATATGTTGGTTTGTGCCCTCGCCTTCTATTTTGCCTTGATTTCCTGAGAGCTGGAGCAAAGGCCAGGCAGCTTTTTATGATGGATTCAGTTCAACTCTTACAGCTATGGCCACTGAATGCTTAGAAAGACCCTCTCAGGAATATCCATATCTTCCAAATGAGTCTTCAACAGTAAGTACCAAGTACTTATTAGTATCACTATAAGCAGTATTACTATTTATTCTAAAAGGAAAGAACAATAATGGCTAGAGATTAAAAACCTGAGTGGCACAGACAAAAGATGCTCAAAAGATATCCAGCTCCCAATATTTTAACTACTAAATTCTGCTGAAAGAGGAGGATGAAGATGCAAGGAGTACTACTCTGATATAAAGAAGGATATCACTGAGCCATTTGTAGGAAAATGGATGCCTCCTAATACCACAATGGTAAGTGAAATAAATCAGACACACATGCTCACATATCACATAGTTTCTCTTGCACGAGAAACCCAATATATAAATAAATCTAGAGCAAAATAAAAGATCAATAAAGAGGAAACAAGGACATAGATCTTCTCAAGGAGCAAGAGATAGAGAAGAAAGAAGGGGAAAGGAATGTAAAGAATTAAAATGTCATGTATCTGTGCCAACTAGCCATAAAGCTGTGATCATCACATGTTGAAAAAATGTACCAATAAAAATTTTAGAAAAGAGAAAAACATACCTGCAAGGCAGATGAGGAAGGGCCTCCTCAGGAAGGAGGCCTAAAGGGTGGGAAGGCAGCAAACTACCTGCTCCCTGCGGGAAGCTGGGGCCAGTGTCATCCCTCCAGAAGCATCAGACCCAGGGAAAGAGCACCCTGGCACCACCACTGACCCAGAGGAGTGAATGGCTTACTATCCCACTGCTGATAGGCAGTTGGAGTTATGAAAGGAACTCTTTGACTTACCTTCCTGAGGACATGGGATTCCCCTCTCTCTAACGCTTGCTGATTTCAAGCCTCAAAATTAATCTATTTCTGAGAAATGCAAAAGCAAGAATAAATCTTGACTACTGAGGGAAGTGCTTCCAAATGCTTCTAGACAGAGATGACACCAACGTGTGAAGGTCTTCCACCAGACCATCCCATCTCACATGCAAATGAATGTTCTGGATCCCAGACAAGGACCAGACTTCAGGGAGGAACAAAAAAAATGGGAACAAAGCTTATGTATATAGAGGATAGGCTGTGGTAAGGAGGGCAGGGGAAGGGAAAAAATGAGAATCAAGATATATCACATATGGGTCCAAATTCTTCATGATGACTGTGATCATAGAGTATACCTAAACAGTGCCAATAAACTCAATAAAAAAGGAAGACACATTTATGACTCAGGTGAATGAAGAAGGGGTTGAAAAGCCATGTGATCGCCTGCTTGTGCTCTGCCCTTTACTCTCTTTTTCTCCAGAGCACTTTCTACTCACTAATACAGTCAATGGCTCTACTGTCTTTCTCCAGTGGTTGCAAACTCTGTAAGGATGGCTCTATTTTCTTCTTTTCACTAAAGTATTTTCAGTTCCTAGAGGAACTGTTCTCATGAGTAAGTCAAAACTTTACTCTTCAAAAAACCAATTTTTTTTTTTGCAAGAATCTCCATGCAGCTCACAAGTTTACTGTCGTGACTCTTTCTTAAATTAAAAATTAGTCAGAATTTTTTTTTTAAAAACAAGAATAACCTATAAATTCATGGTATCACCTGCCAAGCATTTCTTAGGCACTGATGTGTCCCAGACACTGTGTTATGAAAATGAGTGGAATATGTCTCTTGAGTACCTTACATATTAGTGGAACACTTCCACAGAGCAAGTCCCCTCCCTGGGAGGCAGAACTCTTACATTACTAGAGAACCAGAGAAGACAAACTTTCCTGGTGTTTGAACACTCA
Organism: Petromus typicus; assembly: GCA_004026965.1. Taxonomy (NCBI): domain Eukaryota; kingdom Metazoa; phylum Chordata; class Mammalia; order Rodentia; family Petromuridae; genus Petromus; species Petromus typicus. The sequence continues at coordinate 49,109 of PVIR01005036.1, read as the reverse complement.
AATGAACTACCTCGTTCCCTGGTGAATGTAGCTATACGTGGGGTCTTAGTTTTCTACAACCAGGATTCTTAAAACCTCGGTTCACTTACATATGCACCTACAACCAAGAGATTATTAATGTCATTAGCTCCTGAAGACTGGAAGATCTCCCTCTGTACTTTGCAACTCTTTGGGAATTCCTGATGGACACTGATAACTCTTCTAGAAAATAATTTACTCACCATCAACCCTGAAGAACAAAAGAAGCCTTTCTTTATACTTGACCTTATGCACTGAAAAAGAATGAGGTCATATGCATGCTTTATAACTAGGTGGCCCCAAAACATTTATTTAATATTTTCCACACTAGACTTTTGACATTTAATCTTAAGAAATTTGCTGTATATATACAGTGGTGTGTGTACATGTGTATTTCTAGTTCTGGAGGGAGTATATCCTTCTTGACTATAAGAATCTGCTGAATGGCCTCCAGTGCAAAAGGCCATCACTCTCTTGGTGGGAACCGTAATGATGACTGACATATGGCTTCCTACACTAAATGAGTTGACAGTCTCCTACGGAAAGTTATCATTAGTGATCATTAGTATTCGGAAGATTAAGACAAACTAAATAAGAGAGGGGATCAGAAGAATGAGAAAACCAGAAAGATGAGGAAAGGAAGAAATGTGAAGAAAAGAAAAGGACAAAGCTGCTCCAACTTCAACTGACCTAAAAACCACTGGGAAACTTGTTAAAACATAGACAGCTAGGCTTATGATCAGACATATATAGGAGGCCTAAAGAAGAAGCCCAATGTCTATGTTTTAGTAGTGGGCTTGGAAGCACTGGTATAAAAGCAGAAGGGCAGTAAAGAAAGAATTCAGTAGAGAGGGAAACTAGCTCAAAAGCAGGTGCAAATTTTTCAAACAGTGGCTCTGGAGAGCAAAACAAATACGTACTAGGAGGCAGTGAATGCCTGAAAATAAGAAGATGGTATTCTTTCTAATAGCAACAAGACAAGGATGCGAAATAGTACATCTGATAGCTTTTGCATCTAACAGATTGAAACTCTAAACAAGAATGAAACATGAATCCCCTTAGTAAGTGTGTGTTTGGGAGGTGGAATACTGGATGTAGGGCATAGCAGAAGCTAATAAGAGGTTAGAGGAGGATCAAAGAGAAGACTCAAGCACTCATATAGTTCAAGAACCACCTGCCTCATGCTTTTGCTGTGTGTTAGTTCTGTTTTCTTCTACCAGAAAGTGCTAAAGACCGTGAAGATACTCCACGGATGTGTAAGTAGTCTCAGGATGAAGTGAAATATTTGGAGACCTATTTAGTTTCCACATGCAAGCCCTTTGCAGAAGTAAAAGCCATGCAGAAACTTGAGCCCCAGACCGGAAGCCCTGGGTGGTGAGAAAAGTTGTGTTCCTTAAATTATAGGCTCCTGACAGGGCTTTGCCTACTTCCTCTCTTTCCTTCAACTCAAGAGTAAATCTGATGTGTGTGGGCACTCCTCTTGCTTTCTATTGTGCCCCTTGGGACCTGGCAATTTGGAACATAGTGCTCAACTTCAAGTTACGTGATAGGTACATGCAGAATGACTTTTTTTCTTTTTCGATTTGTTTTTCACAAGGGAAACGTTCGTTGTGCGAGGAGAGGCTGGTGATTTCTAGGAGCTTTTTCTGTGAGTCATAAAGCTTCATCTTTAGTAGAGAGCTTTTCAGGAGATGGAACCCTGTTCCCTCGAGGTTTATGTCTTTCAAATTTTCCTCCAGAGTTTCAAATCATGGTCTTTGAAAGAATAAGATGCTCTTGTGAAGAGAAGAAATAAGAAAGAGGAATCAGAAAAAAAAAAATCAAGCACACAGATGTTTGCTTAATGGGTCACCCTTTATAAATACTCTGTGCTGCAATTTTCTAAAGTTGCCAGCAAGATACTAAGTGGCTTGGTTCTGAAATCGAGTGTAAATGTGCAGGGAACCAATAAATTTTAAAAAGGGAAGTCAACGAAAAAAGGAAATTGTGGAATTTTATAATTTAGAGAAATGAATGGAATGATAATGACCTATGAGAAAACATAACCTTTTTTAGGCTTATTCCCAAGCAGTTTCTGAAACATACAAAGTCTCTTTTCACAGAGTAAATGGCTGTTTAAATCAGTCCTACACACCTGCATTTGAAGATTTGTTTAAACATTAGCTTAAGAGTTATGGTTTTACTATGGGTAACTACTGTCTTTTGGGGATAAATGAGAATTGTGATTGATGTGGATTTCTCTGTCAGAAAGATAATTCCTGAGCTGAGCCACTGAACAAATTAGAAAAATTCAGGGGAGAAATACATGCTAATGATTCAATCATTTAATTACTAAACTTTGTTTAAACAGAGATTATTTTCAACAGTAATAATGACAAATGAGACAGTAGTCACTTATTCCTCCAACAAACCTATATCTTGGAACATGAAGAATTACTTTGAGGATGATTATATGCAGTGAATTAAGCACTGTTATTCTCTTATTTTGTTATGAGATTTCATTTTTCCATCAAGTAAAAAAATTTTCACCATAAAGAAATGATAGATGTTTGGAGACTGATTTAAACATTATACAATATATATCATGTATAGAAATGTTTCATGTCAATTCATTCCTACCTAAAATTATGATCTTTATGTATCAGTTAAAATTAATTAAAATGAACAAATACCCAATACTTTTTGTGTCTGGTAATATGAGAACTATTGGGCCTAGAGCCATGAGACAGACACACACAATCTCTGTCCCATGAAATTTATGATCTAGCCGAACGAGAGTTGACAAATGCCACAATAAATCAGAAAAAAATCATAATTAATAACTGATAAATGCTATGTAGGAAAAACAAACTTTAATACGTGGAAGTAATGGAGAATCTGACCTAGTAGACTGTGAAGATGGGGTCTGCTGCAGGACTATCACCTGAGCTAAAATTTAGAAAACACTGAGCAGAAGCTCAGGCCTGAGGTGGTTGGAATGAAAGGTCTTCAGCTGACACTTGCCATAACCGTCCCCTGCGATGGGATTACTCACTGATCTACCTTTCCTGATATGTGGGGTAGGAGATCATGCTTGGAAAACACTAGAAGCAGCTTCTGCAATTTATAAGAGACTTTCCCTCTTGGAGATCAGAGTTTTCTGGCTCCAGTTAATTGCTCTCTGCTGCACTGTTGGGGACAGTGTGGTAGGCAGAATGGTCAATGGTCTAGCAGCCAAGAGAAAGGAGCTACTCAGGCCTACTGATCACTCCCACAGTTTTAGATAAGTCACCCCTCCTCTCACTCACTTATTGGTCAAATCTGAGGATTCTGCTAACATCATGAAGCTATGATACTGTAACCCCCGCATTCTAGCATCCAAGATCATTCATCAAACCAGGTAACCTTCCTGGTACTCAGCTGAGCTACTAAATGTAAAATTGTCCAAATATCTATCAGTTTAATATGTTCCTCATGACCTACCTCAAACATCAAATTTTCCTCTTGAAACTGTTTTTCCTTGCTAGGCACATACTTCAAAATCAGCTAGTGGTGCCCCTTCCTTTTCCACCAAGCTAACTCAGGTCTGCTAACTGAAATTTTCAAAGCTACACATCACAGAAGTGACACAGAGAGACTCTAAAACAAGGTCTCAGAGTTTCTAGGCCAACTCTTTTCACACTACTACAGTTTTTAGGATGCTTCAAACCCACTGATGTGGCATTACAATCTCCTCAACTGTAGTGTGTTTCAAAAGTTGGCAAATGATGACCAATAAACCACATTCCTGTCTTGTTTGCTTTCTGAAATGATTGAAAAGTAAAAAGTTCATATTATGAAAGCTAACTGATGGCCAAATTTCAGTGTTTATAAATAATGCTTTATTGTAAACAGACTTGCCCACTTATTTGTGTTTTTATTTCTATGTCACCTATGGATACATTCTTTTTGCAAGAGTAGAGTAACCATGATGGAATCTATGTGTCATAATATAAAAAAAAATTGTTTTATGGGCATTTTTTAAACAGTTAAGCATATACATAATGGTCTTTGGTATATGTCATTTTGGTAGTTGTCTCCTTGTCCCTTTCCATATCCCTAACCAATTAGCAAATTCACATAAAGGCACACAGGCAGAAACAAGATCTGTCTCTCTCTTCTGACAAATAGCCATAAGTTTTTTAAGATTATTATTATTATTTTCATTTAATAGATGAGGAAAGTGAACCATAGGTTCACTTTGTAAATTGTCAAACAAATAAGGTCCATGTTTGGGTGAAATGATTTCAGTCACAGACCTGATTCTACCATATCCTATTTCATTTTTATACATCACTGAACTTTATATGGTTGTCCTTTACTTATCTATAAAAACAAAGTGAGACAAGACACAATTAGATGATGTTTAATGCCCTTTATAGTCTAATAATAGTATTATGCAAGATCACTGATGCAAAAAAAGGTGTCTAAAAGAAGTTCATGTCCAGGAAAAGAAAAACAGTGAGAACCCATTGACTTCACCCAGCACCATGTCACAAATTCCAGTGCCGGGCACACATGACCCAATATTTGACAGATCATTAGGAAGAGTGATGTGAAACTTGAGGGACAGAACTTCTCCAAAATTGTCTCATGTCCCTCACGGTTGGGGGGGGGGTCTGACAGTCTACAGAGGAAGTGGGGGCAAAGGAAGCGGTCCAATTCTCTAACCCTATGGTCATGACTGGATGCTTTACACTGCGCAGAGAAAGAAACCAAGGGCAGTCCTGAACTCTGGGCTTTAAAGAGAACCGGAAGGAACAAGAAGCTAAAGAAGCTCAAGTCAGAAAGTTGGCAGAACCACCACTGCTGAGCGAATAGACAAAAAGCACCTGCAATGGGATGGGACACAGGCCAGCAGGTGCTCTGTCCCTCTCATCGTTGTTACACCTTCCCTCCTTCACGGCTGTGTTGCAGGTTCACAGTGCACAGTGACTTCAGGTGTGACATAAATCTGTGCAGTGATTTATTCTACCACTCGTTCCAGATCCAGCTCTTGTGACACGATACTAACTGGGACACAGAGCAGATCCCACGAGTCTGCAAATAGCCCTAACATGGCCCCTGGGTTGTTCTTGCCATAAATTAGCTAGGGCATGGCTTACATGTTTCAGAAATGAGGAGGCTTTGTTTTTAAAATCCTTTTCGCTCTCTGAGAATAAGCTCAAGTGCCCCCTCCTCGGGAAAGCCACATCCAGTGTTCCGTCTGTCTTTCCAGCTCCTCCAGCACCTTGCACAGTGGCGGTGCAGTGATGTATCTCCTTCAGCCTCATTACCCCACATGGACATGGCCCAGATCATGACACTCCTGACTTCAGAGGACACTTATGTAAAAAGAGTGCAGCCCTTGGACAATGCCACTTACTGGGCACCACTTATTAACACTGGACAAGATATTTAACTGAGCCACAATTGGCATCTTTAAACCAGGATAGTGGTGCCTCCTCACACCCACTGGTAAGTGTTAAACGAGAAAATGCACAAACCACAAAGCTAGCCCTTCATCTCTCAGAAGTGCTCAACAACTGTGAAACAACTTCTCTCCCTGATCTTCATTCTCTGACAATGCTGGTGCAGGGCCTTGTAAGACACGGAGTGCTCAATAAATGGCAGTCAGCTGGATGTAAGTCACTGAATCAGCACCTCATTCAACTTCATTTCACAATACATTCATCTAAGAAAATATTATTCTGAATTTACAAGCAGTGGCATCTGCAGAGCTATTAACTCTGCCTTATTTAAAATTTTAAGATGGACTCTCATGTTTACACATATTTTGCCAGAGCTATTACACATACAGGAACCACCTGCCTAAATTGCTATTTCACTACCATTTTCCAGGTGACCAGTGTTAATACTGCAATAGGATACCATAGAATTCATAAACTGTAAGATTAACCTACTCAGGAAAATATTTTGTCCATTTCCTCAAAGACTTAAAATGGCTACACTGTCAAGAAAAGACCCAGTTTTTGTTACCATCACTACTTCACAATAAAATGGCGGAGTGGGAGTTTATCTTTGTAGTTACTCTCTACCCTTGCGTCAGCAGCAGGGTGCTCAGGCTCTCTGCCCCTTCATACTTCCTCACCACAACAGTCTGGGAGGGCACTTGCCGGGCAGCAACCTCGTTTTCAACTTCTCTCACTTCTTCTGTGGCTTCCTGTGTTCCAGGACGTTCCATCTTGCCAGTCAGTGGAATACACCAGTTTCAGTTCAAAAATGAACTTTGCCAAAGGTAACTCTTTTTCAGGTAATGCCATCACCTTCTGTTAGTGACCTGCTACCTACAGTTTCTTCATACAGAGGAATTCCAGTGGGAATTTCATGGCACGCATGGATCCTGTAACCCCAGTGGATAAATGCTGTGAATCTGGGAATGTCTTACCCATTTTCAAACCACCTCATAGACTGCTGCCTATGACATACTTGTCTTTGACAACAAAAACATTTTCATTGCTTCAGTAACATTTTCCATCCACAAGTTCTCCTCTTGAAACTGGCTAAAAAGTTTTAGGTGAAGCTAAAATATAGTTCTCCTAGATCTTTGTCTCTCCCTGTTCTTTTTTTACACTCTGGAGTGGGCAGATCAAAGGACAGTTGCAAATGTAGACACAAAACACTTCGGGTTCAATACAAATCACATGGGCACTAAGGACTGTGAGAGACTTTCTTCCCAGGTTGTGTTTTCACATTGAACAAAGATACCAGTGTCTCCTATTTGTGTTCTGAACTTTCCTGGATGGAAATATACCAGTAAAGGTGGACTGTGAGTCACAGGTACCTGAAAATCTAATAACTAGTTAACTTTTCAAAATATGTATTGTGTAAAATATACTTTGTGAGGTGTGTGTGTGTTCAAGAATGACTGGTGGGGGGAGATGCAGGAACAGAGACAGAATATATCTTCCTTTAAGAAAAGATTGGAAGTGGAACATAATCCCACTACACTTAAAAAAGTCCCACAGGACTCATCCTGAGTCCATATCAAAATCTCAAAGGCAGGCGATGCTGAATGCTTACATTCCCAGAATCTATCCCATTCAGATGGGTCAGAAAACACCTGACATTTACTTCCACTAAACCTCAGATACGACTCCAGGGACCACAGATCTCTTTGTTTCAAGTGAAAAGCAGAAACAGCTAGTTCTGAAACCCACTGGCCTGGTTAGTCCAGCATTACTACTGAGAATTTGATTTGAAGTGGTAGACAGTCCAGGAAGCTGTAAGGGATGTCAGACAGCATTCTTGAAGCCAGGACAGTCAGGGAGAAGATTTGCCACAAGGGGGAGCACTAGAATTTGGTCTGATGGGAGACTATTGGGTAGAGGTTAGGATGGAGGGTCTATCAGGCATAGGAGGTTAAAGTGAGTAACTATAAAGTATGGACGGTACTGGACAGCACTTTGGCAAAAGGTCTTTATCTTTTAGAGGAAAGAAAATGATGAAAAGAAGAGGAAGATGAGAGAGAGAGCATCACATTAATTCCTAAATTCTTAACAAATGCAAGGCAAACAATTTTTATTTGAAAGTAACATATGCACACACTGCAAAGTATGAGACAAGTAACCTACATTCTCTAACATTCTCTTTTCATTGTGAATTTCTTTCTCCAGATGTAATTTCTATTTCACTTCAGCACTTGCTATATCCATGTTGCTTCTTACCTACATACTGTTCTCCATACCCCTGAAGGTATCATGGGAAAATGGCTGGTCAGTCTGCAGGGCATCCAGAAAATCAGATGTTTAAGCTCTAACATGCGTTTATTTTTAGAAAAACACCTCTACGAGCACAGTGGATGCCTTCCTTTGCTTCTGCTGTTTTCTATTAACTTGTTTTTTAAAGGACAAACGAGTCTTCAGTGGTTCTGAAGAGCTTTTCTCATCATTTATTTTGTCAAGAAACAGAGTAAGTGCGATGGGGGAAGGAACCATGCCTCTATTTTGCAAGATAAATAAAAGTCTATTTTTGTCTGAAAAAACATGTTAAATATAGCTTGTGAAGAAATGAGGACGCTGTCTTGGAATATATCTTATTATTCTTTTTTTTTTTTTCAAAACACCAAGCTTGAGCAAGCCATCAGTGTCTTTCCTCCAGGTTAGTGCTGCAAGTAACGCTGACAGTCCCTCCCTTTATTTTATCAATTTCTTTGGCGTGACAGCAAGGTCCCTGCTGTGCTTCTTCCTTCCTTTTCCCAGCCAACAAAGGGTTACATAGCTCTTAATTTAAATCCAAAATGAAAACTAGCCAGGGAAAGTAAATAGAGAGCAAGATGAAGAAATATAAAGCACAACCTTTGTATTCCTCTAGTTCATTACTCTCTTTGCTCAGCCTTGTTAAGCTTGGAGAGCGAGTAGATTAAGCGTGATCGTCATGGATACTCTCACATCCTCTGCTCCCTGCTCAGCTGAACAGCAGATAATGGTTTACTTCTGCTAAGCATCCCCCCAACACACACGCACACACACACCTTATTTCTTCTGTTGTTCTAGGAACTAATCATTTCATTTGTAATAAAACCCAACAGCCATTTTAAGGGTAAATAATCAGGGCTCCTTTTAGAGTAGGTGGAAGAGATTTTAGCTAGAGCCCTAAAATCCAAAGGAAGCACTTCAAGGGGGCAGAAAATGTAAAATGAAGAGCAGTTAAGAAAACACATCTTGCTTCCCGGTGGAATAAGTGAGTCCTCCGGTTGGGCTCACTCACAAAGCCCCCAGCACGGAGCCACGGAGCGGCTCTCTGGCCTCACTCGCCTTCCACCCAGCTCACCTCCCCCGAAGCAAGTGTGGCCAACCTGAGAGCTCATTCCAAGTAATGCAGGATTGGAAAGAAGAACCAAAGAGCGACCATCCCTCTGTGGGCTTTGTTTGCTTGTGTGAAATGAATGAGACATCTACAGTCACATCCCTCCCGCCCTGACTCGCTGCAGAGAGAGCGCTGTGGGCGAGAGAGGAGAAGCGTGCGATTACGCGTGTCCGTGTGTACCGGGCTGCACGCGAGGCTTCCACAATCCCCTCCCGGTGCCCGCATTTCTCCCAGGAATTCTTCACACGAGCCCAGGATGGTGGAGGTTCCACAGCTGCTCTCTGCAGCCACTCACACCAGCGATGCTTCGAACCAGATCTGATCAGAAATCTCCACCTACTCAGCCGGCTCCTCCATGATCAGGGATCCGGTACCGTCTTCACCACCTGTCATTTTTTTTTTTTAAAGCTCCTTCCCCTACACCTCCTACTGACGTCTTTTTTTTTTTTTTTCCCTCTCTTTTTAGTCTTTACACCTCCAGCAGGACAAAGTTTGTGTTGTGATATTCACAACCACTAGTGGCTGGCGAGCACCGAGGCAGACAGCGCCTTAAAGAGAGACAGGCTGGGGAGGGGGGGTGACTTTCCTCCCATTGACTGCGGGCGACGTGCACAGCGCCCTGTTCAATCATTATTTGTTAAATCTGTTCACCTCTGCTCCCAGCTCAGCCCCTGCCATTTGAACTGGGGAGGGAAATACGAATGGCCGGCCGGAGTCATTCATCAAACAGCAGCGGAATGGTCGGGGGAGGGCGAGTTAAAGAATCAAGCCCGCACATACACCGTGTTTTTCAAAGCATCGCCCTGAAAGACTCAGGACTCGGTGTTTCTAGCCCACTGTCCATCGATAAGACAAGACCTCCTTCTCGTTCGGGAAGGAGGAGCCGGGAAGGGGATCCGTGGCAGCCCAGCACACAGACCTTGTCCCCAGGAGCCAGCCCAGCACTGAGGCGGATAATGCAGCTGCTAAGTTGCCTTGAATCTGCGGGAGCAGATGCCTGAGGGTGCAGAACCTCCGAGACCCCCCGGCACCGCGCCCAGGACGCGGCCCGAGCCCACTGCCCACCACGTCCCTTCCCGTCCGCCGGGCACGGCCACACCTCCCTCTGATCCGAACTGCTCGGTCAAGGCGCACCCAGCGCCCGCCAGGAGCAGAGGGCGGGCGGGCGAGGCCAAGGGGGCACCCCGGGGAGATCTCGGGGACCGGCCGGGGAGGGGTCGGGGTGGGGGCGCCGGATCCCGGCAGGGCTGCTTTCGGGGGCACTTAGCTCTCCACGCCCTGCACCGTCCGAGCCCCGCGTGGCGCCGGGGACAGCATCCTCTCAAGCTGCCCTTCTCCCCCGCGGGCTGCGCGGCAGGTAGCGCCCGACCCCTGACCCCCGAGCCCCGAGCCCCGACCCCGACCCCCGAGCCCCGGCCAGAGCAGTCTCGGCCGAGCAGCGCGGACACCGCGAGTGTGCAGGCTCGCGTGCGCGCGCACCGACACCCGGACACACTCGCAGGCTGGAAGCCAGGGCAGCGCAGCCTGGATGCGCACGGAGAAAGGCCAGGCGAGCCCCGAGCGGCCGCTGAGCCCCGGCCCGCCGCCCTCCGACCCTACCTGGCCCGGGCAGCCGAGCCGGTCCGCACGAGACGAGACGCAGCGTTCGCTCCGCTTAAACAGCCCTCGGACAGGAAGCGGTCGCTCCCATCTTCGGAAGCACAAAGCGGGCGGCGGCGGCGGGCTCGGGGCAGCGCGGCACTACACGGCGGCAGCGGCGGCAGCAGGAGCCGCAGCCCGAGCGGCGTCGGCGGCAACGGTGCGCGGGCGGGAGCGGCGGAGGCCGCGGGCAGGGAGGGCCGGGCGGGCGGGCGCGCGCTCCCTCCTCCTCTCCCTCCTCCCCTCCCCTCCCTCCTCCCTCCTCCTGCCTCCTCCCCTCCCCCTCCCGCGCGCCCCTCCCCTCCCCGGTGCACTCGCGCACCCGCCTGCAGCCGGGTACACACTCGCTCTCCTGCGCCCGCGGGGCCGGCTGCCTGAGGACTCCCGCCCCGCGACCCCACACACCCCTTGGGCGCCCCGGGCGATCGTCCGCGGACTCCGTGCGTTGCGGGCCCCGGATACCCGGGGCCCCCAGGTCTCGAACGCTGGGAATATTTCCCCGAGCCCGTCGCGGCTCTGGGCCCCGCAGTGCGCTGTGGCCACGCGCGCTAGCGCCGCTCTCCCGGGCGCCCAGCCCCGGTTACACGCGCCGCAACTTTTCTTTTGAACCTTTTCTCGCCTCATCCGCAGATAGAACCCCGACTCCCTCTCGCCTACCCGTTTCTCACCTCCGAATTTGTTACTCCAGATATAATCTTTCTTCCTCCACATTCTACCCCTGTGCTAAAGGGAGCTGTTTTAGTAAAGCGATCTAGGGATGAATCAATGATTAAAAAAATAATCCTTACTCTGTGTTTTTCCTACATATCAGCTATGCAGGCGTCTACGCCAGCTACTAGATGCTGAACAAGCAGACGAGGCTGAGGGTGGGGGACTCCACGGCCCGCCCCGCGGTGCTCCCGCAGGCTGTGGCTCTCCTGCCAGGAAGACTGGCCGGGTGGCCCGTCCGATGCCACAGAGAGGAGTAAAAGCCCAGCCGGACTGAGGCAGGGGAGACCTAATGCAGCAGTCCACGAGCCATTCATCGCCCTTTCCAAGAGCTTCCTCGTTGCCAGCGCATTACTTCCCCATAATTAATGAAGGAGCAGGCATCAGGCCCTTGCTCTCCGGACAGCTCATTCATCCTTACAAACCCTTAACGACTTGGCAGGAGGAAAGGCCAGGCCGCCACGAGTCAGACACACCTGGGGGTGCAGACTGACGCTATGGAATGTGAACCACCACCGAGGTGGATGCAGTGGCTCGCAAGTGGGCCCCAGTTCGTGTTTTTGGAGCACCAGTTGATAGCAGCCCTGGTGGCTTGCTAAGGTGTGGGCCGCCAGGACCTCCTGGGTGTCTGGAGGCCACAAGCTGGGGAAAGAGCAAAACAGGAGACAGAGTTGAAGTTTTCCAGTGGAGTTCTTTGATGGTACTTACACCAACTGTGGCCTTGACAGTCAGACCAGGAATTCCAGTTTGACTCTGCAACAAAGGGAGGGTGGAGGGGCCAGAGATGCTGTTCCCTGCCCCCTAGCCAGTGGCTGGGCCTGGATCTCCGGGGAGCTTTTAAAAAATCTCCGTGGTTAGGCCACACCCCACACTGATGACCTTGGAGTCTCTGGAACCAGAATGCATGTATCGTATTGGTAATTTGAATTTTTAAAAAAATGTTCCCTGCCCATTCCTATGTGAGGAGTGTTCAGAGAGTGTTGGAACTACCGCTCTAGGCCGATGCTCCTCAACCTGGATGTGGGTGTGTATCATCGAGGGTCGCAATTTCCTCTTCACTAGACAGATCTCCGTGGTCCTAGGGTCTGTATTTACTACAAATTTACAAGTGGCACAGATGCCGCCTGGATGAGAAGGGCTCTTTGACATCTGTCTAGTGGTTATGGACCCCAGGTCAGCAGAACAATTCTTGTCTTGCTTATTTGCAGGAATTCTTCCTTCCTAAGAACTTTTTTTTGCTGAGTCAGATTTCCTGGGGAGCTGCTCTCCACAGACGTTTTGTTAGACTTCACTGACAAGGGACACATGGGGAGACACAGAAGGTCACCATCTCTCTGTTCAAGTGTGTCCTCAGCCAAAAACTGACTTCCAGGGAGGGTGAGAGGCAGGCGTGTGGCTCAGACTCACGGAAAGGGGCTTGGAGGGAAAAGTGGGTGCTTTCTAAGTGACACTGAGGAAAGACTGTAACCGAAGACTCTGGCCAAGGAAATAGCACACAGGTTAAAAAAAGGAGACACTGGAGGAGTGAAATAACAAAGGCGAGCAAGTGAGCTCTGTCTCATTGGAACAGATTTTGTGGGAAGGATGTGGCCTGTTTTGCTATCACAAGGCACTTAGTAACAAGATTTTCTTGAAAGCGCAAATTTATTTGTGACACGGAGTGATAACAGCTTTGGTCTTTAAATGCCTGTGCGCCATGATGCCTAAGTTAATTGTGTCTCAACCAAAAAACACGTTAAAGTTACATCCTTGTCCTCCCTCTTCCTTCTCTTTCCTAAAGTGTAGGTTAATTTGAATTCGTGGGGAAAAACACCACATGGTCTTCTCTTTATCTAGAATTGTTAAAAAGAAGCAGCCTCGTGCCTGATGATCCGATACTCGTTTTAATCTGGCCCAATTTCTGAACCCCTAATTTTCTCTTACTTTTTTTATAGGCATCTTTATAATGGTTCCAGGGCCTGGGGCAAATCAAGCCCTTTGCTCCCTCTTAAATGTCATACATGACTGGAGTTTTATTGCAAGAATTATCAAAGGCTACATCACTGGCACAAGGTGACAGGAGACCACAGCTCTAGGTAGGGAAATAGTGAGGTCACTGCAGCCTGTGGCTTTGGACATGAATGCTGTGCTGATCAGGAGCTGATTTCCACCCCAACTGCAATAGTATCTCTTACTAGACTTTTCATACATTGATTGCTGTTCTTTCCTCTAGACTTGGGACTTAAAGTTGCCAAAACAGTGTTCCACAACAACTTACGGACCCCACAGGAATGTCACTTAGATGTATTCTAAAGATGGTTCATGGTTTTAGGAACTACTTCCTAGCAAACATTTCGGAGATCCTTTAGTACATTCATTTTTTTCCTCAGTACCATGAATCAAACTCAGGACCTTGTGCTTGCCAAGCAAATGTAGGGCCACTGAGCTACATCTCCAGCTATATTCATTTTCACATCTACTATAAATGACATAAATTTTATCTGACTTTTTATTCCTTCTGCAGAATTAGAAATGAAATCTGAAATACTAAAAATTGCTTTAAAAACATTTGATACTGTATTGAAACATTCCATTGTTTCTCATTATAGAGAACGCAAGTACTTTGCGGTACTTCTTTTCATTTTTACTTTGAATTACGTAGGTCGGAGATACCATGAGTGTTTTTCCATTGCCTGGGCTTCTTCAGTGCTTCTTAAATGTTAATACAGGGCTAGTCACCCCCCTCACGTACACCTGATTTCCTCTTCTGCCAGCTGTCACCACCTACATATCTGTTCACAGAATCAGTCTCATCCTTCTCATACTGCTTCTTAGGGTTGGGATTCAAATGTTCCCCAACAGAGTCATTGTGCTGAAAATTAAGTTGCTTGGTCTTTGGGGAATTAATTGGATAATAAGCACTCGACCTTCCTATTTTAAGAGCATGATTGGGAGTCGATGGAACTTTACGAAGTGGCGCTTCAGAGAAGTGAGTGGGTCTTGGGCCATTCCTGGCGCCATTTCTGTGTCTCTGTTTCTTAGCCCCTTGAGGTGAGCAACTCTTCCCCATCATGTGCTGCATGTTGCTCACCCCTGCTTCAGGCATGTAGTGATAGCGCTAATAAAACATGGACTGAAACCGGGACCCAAAGTAAATCTCTCCTCTTTTTAATTGCTCATGTCGGGTATTTTATTATAGCAATGAAAACCTGACTTACATACTGGTTCCACATAAGAAGAGGGTGTTAGAACTGCTCCCATACAGGCCCCTGGTGGAGCATGGCGGTAAGCTATTTCTTCACTTCACTCTTTGGATTTTCTATGCTGCCAACTGGACTCAGGGTTCTTTGCTTTAAAGATGACCATGAGGATTCTTTGTCGACTTCTAAGTATACAGTTGAACTTTTCTTTCTCTGCTTTGTTTTGGCCCGTTCATCACCACTGATATACCCTCTGTAGTCTCTAGTCTTGGGGTTGCAGAGACCTGCAGTTTGACATTTGACCAACTTCTTCTCAAGGGTCTGGGCAGTGTAGGATTCTATTAGTTTTCACTACTCCTTTTTGCATATAGATAATATCTAATTTATAAGCCAGAAATGTACAGATGGTAATTCAAAGGCAGAATCATCACCAAAGCAATTTGTGGGTTAGAAAAAACAACTGTCTAATTCACAAACAGACTTGGAAGTCAAAACACCTGGGATAGAGACCCACAGCTCTCTATTTGCTTTGGGGATTTGGGGAAGTTTTTGAAATTCTAGAAGCTTAATGTATTTTGTCTGATGAACTTAATCATAAGACCCTCCATCAAGAAATTATTGGTTGGCCTCATTCTTGACCTATTACTGGTGATAGAATTCTATAAAAGTTATATTCATATAATTTTTTAAAAACATAAGTGGCTATGTTCCCTATAACTAGGCCACTTCCTAATTGATCATAATTTTGCTATGATTTTGTTGTACAGCATTCTGTCCAGTGAGTAATCCAGGAAAATATGCATTTTTGCTTCAGAGTAAGCATTTTCCTTCTCTACAATGAAAGAAGCTGCTTGTATTTTCTGACTTTGTGAGCACAGACAATAGTTATGTTTATTTACAATATTTCTTTCTTTTAATGTGTGGGTATCAACTTGATTTCCTATCTTAAATATGAGGGTAGAATTTCAAAGAGTTATTTTAAATCCTTGTACAACTCAGGTTCTAGCTGGCAGGTGAGGCTGTCAACAGGGGGCTTTACAGGACATGAACTTCTTCACTAAGTTTGCATAGACTTCCTCAATGTGGATTCAAGGGCTCCCCATCAACAGCAACTTGGAGTGAGGCCCCTGGGATGCTTTGTCCTGGGCCACTGCTCCACACAGTCCAGCTCTGAAGCAACATCCCCAAGAGATTACATGTCAGCTTTTTAATAAAGCTGTTTTCTAAGGTATCATCCAGGAGGTCTAGCTCCCTCAATGCACCCGCAATCACCAGCTGCTGATTTGAATCTGAGAACTGGCAGTATGTTAGTGGTTAACACATTGCCTAGAAAGTAGCCTTTTAACACGGTCATGACAAAGATATCTGTGGGAAAACAGACTGAACTGGTAGGCATATTCATCTACGATGTTAATGATGCTGAATCAGCTGCAACTGCAAGTAGCTCCATAACGAAAGCATAGGTTCTCATATCTAAAATTTCAGACTTACTCAGTGCCCTCAAGAATTCTTAGCAATCACAATTAAGTAAAGTAAACTAGGTTCTATTTTCTGTTGTTTTTTATTAGCATATATCTGTAGTACACAATGATTACAATGCCTTGTGAAGAGTTCCTACATGGAGATATACATCTTAATTCTTATTTTTTTCATCCATCTCTTGGTCCCCTTCTCTTTTATGAAAGTTCTACCTCCCTGTTTCTTATCGTCATTTATTTTGCACTTTAATATTTGTATTTTGGGCTTCTCAGATAAGAGCAATTATACAATACTTAAACTGTACATCTGATTCATTTCACATTATGGACTCACAGTGCCCCCATTCTTCTCTAAATGACTCACACTCATCCTTCTTTCTTTTCTTTCTTTTAAATATCACCCTGTCATGTGAAAAGCTTAGCTGTCTTTGGGTTTGTTTCAACGTGTCCAAGTATGTACATCAAAATAACCAGTAAGTTTTGTATGTAGGCATTAAAACTATCTGCTTCTCTACCTTAACTTTTATGTAACAAGTGACTAAGAGTCAGTCAGAAGAGCTATGATTGTTTTCACTCTGTAGACTGAGCATGAAAATACAAAGGGGTTTGCTCAGTCATGGCTGTGTCTATCTATCAAATTGTTTGTTTTTAAATAGAGCTCAAGCCCAGTACCGTCCCACCTTTGGAGATTCTGTTTATATGGTAAGAGATCCAGTCTGGACACTGTGTGTATGTGTGCGTGCTTGCATATGTGTGTACACGATGCATGTTTGTGTTTGTGTCTGTATGTTGAGTGTGAGTGTACTGGGGGTGTTTTTATTTTTCTTGCTTTTTTAGTTAAGTTCTCTGGATAGAATTAGGGTAGCTAACCACTGGCCTAAACCTTAGTAGATAAATTAATGATACAGATGGTCAAAAAGTTCCTTTCTATCCAGCACAATGTATTTTCTGTTTGCTCTACTGGCTATTGATATTAAACAGAATATAAAAATGGAGACTTTTCTTGAAAATTTATAAAGACTCACCTGTCCTAAGGCGTTCCTGAGTCTCTCAGAGGCAGAAGATGACTTAATTAGCATGACAAAGACACATAAACAGATTGGAAGAAATGACCAGGAATGTACAGTCCACAGCTGATGGGTCTCTGTCTGTTTGGTTGACCGTCATTCTGCCCCTAGCATCTAGGAGACTGTTTAGAGTGTGGCGGATGAATTAATAAAAAACATATTGTCCACTAGAAGGGGACTATTCTATGTGGCATGAAGACTGATTTTGCACATAGGGTAAATTCTTAGCCCTTTCTCTATTGCAAATTGTAATTTAACACCAATTACCTCCTTGTAGCTGAAGTGCAGGCCCTGGTTCGCAACTGACATGGTCACTGTATCCACACTCACAGTTCTGCCTGGCCACCTGCTTTGTGATGACAGATGGATTATCTGTGACACTGAAGAAGCCTGAACCACACAGAGATGGCAATCTGACCAGGCCTCAGGCTGGAGCCTGTAAATGGACCCTTTGGTACCTATCTCGGGAATTACTGATAAGCTCTCATTTGGCCCCATTGATAAACAAGTCAGAAAATCTCTTATTTCCTCATTAAGTTCATTAAGTATTTACTTTATGATTATCATGCTTCAATGTTTCAAAATTCTTTTTCAAGGATCAAGGCACATTGAGCTTTCTGCTTATGTCCATCCAGTCATCACAGAACTCGTGAGAGGCAAAAACATTTTTGCAAAACAGAGCAAATAAATATTTCAGAGTCATCCTCTTAATGCATTTGTTCATTTTTTTATGTGTACATTCAGCAAGTATGTACAAGAACTTATTCTGGACCAGGCACTGCCATCCAGACACTGAAGAAAGGACAGGAAAAACATCAATAAAATTCCTATTCTTTGGAGATTTACATTTGCATTCTATTAGAAAATAACATTTAGTGAGCAAAATGAACAAATCAATACATTGTAGGGTGTCGGAGAAAAATAAGACCATGAAAGTAATAAAATCAGGAGAACGAAACAGGGCATTTGGGGAGGAAGTGCCAGTCTAGCCAACCAGCTCTGCGGAAGTGTGGGTGTTCTACAGCTTCCTTTGGGCAGCACTATCACTATATCATTTTATTTTTTCAGGATTCTAAGTAGATTAAGTAATCAACATTTACTGTGTTTGTTTGAGGATTATTTTCTGTCCTTGTTCTTCTGGAACACCACCTCAAAACCACTCGATTTTACCAGAGTTAACAACAGTTGCAGGCACACACGCAACACATCTTTATGTTCAGGGACCTGCCCATATTACATAAACCCGTCAGTTGTACCAGACAGACAGAAGGCCCCCAGGAACCGCACATTGAGTTACAGTGTTCCTTCTAATGTGAAGATGCTATAAAAATCCCAAGTGCCCCTGTGGTTTTTCTTAATGAATAGCATCTCAGAAGTGTATCCGGACGGCCAACTTTACATAAATAAACTGTACATTAAGTGAACCCCTTGTCACCAAGCCAACAACACTGGTAAGGAGAGAGGGAACTCTCAGATGCATAAGTGAATGATGGTTCCTGCTTCTTTTCTGGGAGACTGCCACACTTTCTTTTCCTTATTCATCCATTCTTACTTGAAGTTAGTACACACACATATACACACACTCAGACTCACATCACTGACAAAAGACTCCTACACATATACTTGTCCCACATTCATTGTTTTAAACTATGGATGAATATTAATTTATTGAAAAGTTACCAAGAAAAATTTGTAAATACATATGGAAATGATAACTAACCACTTGTTTTTATTTTATTTATTTATCTATGAACTTTACTTTACAAGGTTTTATACAGTTTTACTCTAACTGAAGTGTCATGG
The DNA here is from genome assembly GCA_004026965.1 of Petromus typicus. Taxonomy (NCBI): domain Eukaryota; kingdom Metazoa; phylum Chordata; class Mammalia; order Rodentia; family Petromuridae; genus Petromus; species Petromus typicus. Next base: position 30,392 of record PVIR01005036.1, on the reverse strand, counting down.
ATTGAAGCAGATTATAATGCATGGATTGCTCTGTTTTGAAATGAATGATATCAAACTTAAAGCCTAAAGATGATATATACGTTATAGATGTTACTGATCATAATACAGGTTTTGTTTTGTTTTCTTCCTATTTATTTTGTCAAGAAAATAAATTTCTGAATGTAGAACTTGCTTAAGGGAAGATGACACCATTGGAAAATCATTTAACATCTCAAAGTGCTTACCTAATTCATAACTTCTAATCAATATGTTAACAAATGATACAAATTATTGGAAATCAGCTCATTATAGGGCAATCACACAGTGGAAATTTTCCAGAAGATTCACTGTCTGGATTTTTAAATCATTTGGGCAATACATAGTGACTGCTCCCTTCAGAAGACATGATTGAAGAACACATTAAATACCATCCATGATTTCTAGGAATTTACTCTCATAAATAGAATTACTTCCACAATTTGGAAGAAGTGAGTACTATGTGGCTTATGAAGGTACATCTTGATGGCATGTTTGAGACATATTAGTGTGGGCATGACCAGAGACCAGAGAAAAGATTATTAAAATCATCTGAAAGAAGTAATAACTGCAAATGACAATCATTTTTACTCATGTTGGCTCTTTCCTTTGCGAAATTTCATTCCTTCTTAGACTGACAGGATTTAAAAGCACTGTTTTCATTTTGAGGGAGTGGTTCTGGATCTGGATGGTTTCAACTGGAACACATATGATCTCTATAAGGCTGTTAGTATGCTAAGAAAAGAATTCTACACATGGCATTGTGTACCATGGTGGGGATGGGGGTAGCCATCTGCTTTGGAGGTCAGAGAGTATTTCATCACTGGGATGATGATTGGTGATAATAAAAAGCAGACAGACCCTTAGTTGGTTTTACGATCGTGTTTAAATTTACTATAGACAAGGCACCCTCTTATTCTTTGCACCTTAGATTTACTGCCCCTACTCCCACTTCTCCCAGTCTTCTGCTGTCTTTTAAGTAGGTTATAGCCGTCTGAGAATAGCTGGTCTTTGAATAGCATAGAGCTGAGTTGTAACAAGGGAACAGGTGAAAAGATCCCTTACCTGTCCACTAAAATATTAAATCTGCTATGTTAAGCATGTGTAAAGTTGAATGGAGCCAAGTTTGGTAAGGAATGGACTTTAGATAGAGCCTCTTACTTCCCCTAGCTATGATTATTTTTACTACTTTACTATCATTTTAGAGTTATACAAAGTCAGTGCAAGTGATCTGAACACACATGAAGATAATCTGTATATGTAATATATACATTATATATTTCTACAGACATATATAAAGTAGGTGGGTGTATATAATATGTGACCAAAAGATATGATCTATATCATAAGAACATTATACATATGGATATAATTTTGCTAAACACATTTCTATTTGATGCATACCAAATCAAAAGGCAAAGTCAATTGGCCTGATCTTTCACATGTATTTCTGACACCTCTTCTGACACCTCCTGACCCTTAAGGACAAGATGATGACACTCTTGCTTCACTCTAAGACTTTGCCTTAGTTTCCCCATAGAACAATTCAACCTTATGGTGCCTAGACTTTTCTGTTTTTTTTTTTCCTACTTTCCTTTATCTTACATGATTTAGCAGGAATCCTTCTGAGTTAGAAATTTGGAGCTATTTGACACCTGGAAAATTATAACTAAATCCACCCGTGTTATCTAGATATGACATGACTTTCACTGCTATGCATTGTTCGTAATCTACTGTGTGATTGATTATCAGTAATCACATTTACCAACTGTCCATGCCATATTGGTTTTCAGACTACTCAGTGGAAATTTGTTCTTCTATGCTGCATCCCTTCCTAACATGCTATTCTAAATTACTCTCTTAGACTTATGGATCAAGGAGAATGTTTACAAGACAGACATCAAGAATTAAGGTAGCAAGCAAAGCTTTCATTGGTTTAAATGTGGAAGGAATCTATGTGTTTCTTAACTTTAAAAGATTCCTACATTTCTATTGCTCATTTGAAGGTGTCTCCATTGGAGCACAAAAGCAAAAAGCATGATGGCCCACATTGTGGTCTCTCTGTTAAGAATCGTGGGGGAAAGTATGACTAGTTTCTAGTCATTGAGATAAGGCAGTAGTCACCAGAAAGCGCTCTAAGGATTGTAAGAAGGAGAGAATGATATCTGACTTTCCAATCTTAGTCTGCGATCGACTTCACATTATACACTCCTGGAGTTGATGAAAAACCAATGCAAACAGAATGGATGTAGAAGGACTTGGTAGTGGAGAGGTGCAGTATTTAAAATGACCCGAGGGGTGAAGTTACAGTGGAGAGATGGATGATTGAAGCTGTGGGTTGGCAAGGGCTTTCCCAGGATATAAATTTTGCCTGAAGCCAAAGATTGGGTGGATCAGCCTGCTAGAGAACAATCACCCATAGTTCCTCTGATGTCTGAAGGGACATTCATTCAGGATTACTTGGGACAGGTACTTGAGTACTCTACCCAACCACAATGAACATAGAACAAGTGAGATTAATCTGACAGGGACCATCACAAAGGAGCTGTGATCTGGCCCCCAGGGGTGTTCTCTCCCCTACCTCTCACCACATGGGGAGTAGTCCATGTCCTTTTGCTTTTCAGAGCTGTGGAAGTTCTCAGTTGGGATACTTCCACAGGAAAATTTGAAATCTATGTAGTGTTCCGTTGTCACAGTGACATGGAAGCTGCTGTCCACATTTGTTGGATGGCAATAGTGGGTGGGAACAACTTCATCCAACAATTTTTTGTCCATCATTCCATATCAATTTAGATGTTCTGCAGAGCACTTATGTAGGTGAAAAAAATCTATCTTCTGAACCTGGAGCCTCACTTTTATTTTTTATATAGAACCTATGGATATTTTGCATGTTTTGACTTGCACTGGCTTTTGCAGGAGTAAACTATTGTGTATAATGAAGAGAGATTGTATTTGTTTCACTTAGAATTTCACAAGAGAGCTTCACCATTTTAGGAAATTGCTGCTGGCAATGTTTATGACTGTTGCCCTTGGATAGTTCCATCTGCCTACTGGGGCAAGCATCTGGCCACCACCCCTAATCTAGTGTGGTCATATGGGAGACCATATCCTGTCATATGGTCATATAATACTTTGAAAATATTAATCTATTGCTAAAGGTTGCTAAGTATTTACCTGTTTGTGTTATAATTGGAGCATTCTGTAGGATTTTATGGAATAAATTATATGATGTTTTATTTTAGAATGATGTGCACTAGCTTTGTTATAAAGGGATGCTCTGATCTGTTTATTTCTCCAGAATTCATGTGTTGGAAACTGACTCTCCAGTGAAACAGTGTTTGGATGTAGGGCCTAATGGGATGTGTTTATATCATGAGACCTTCCCTCTTACAAATGAACTAATGTCAGAATAAAAAAGTGCTTAGAGGAGTGGATTTGGTCTCTCATGCCTTTCTGTCATGGAAAGACATACAGTTCTCCACTCTTGCATTTCTACTTTCCACCTTCTCTTGAGAGGATAAAAGAAGGTTGTTGCCAAACGCCAGAAACTTGATCTTGGACTCTGCAGCTTCCAGAACTGAGAAATAATTGCCTGTGTTCTACTAACTACCAAGTCTCAGAAATTTTGTTGTAGCCCTGCAAAATGGGCTGAGACAAGGAGGAAGTTGGCTCATTGAATTGATAAACCCTTCAAGTTATTATAAACAGTCTGCTATTCTGAGAGCAGGGGTTGGGGGAAAAGTTTTGAATTAATTATGAGACTGACATTTAACAATAAATAGGAATGAGTCAGTTACCAGAATGGGGCTCTTTCCGTAACTAAAAGTGCCTGAAGATGTTCAGGACTGATAGGCCTTTCAGAGAGTTATTGCAGGAAGGAAGCGCTGCTGGTACTCCACCAGAGGCTGTCATTGGAAAATATGGAACCGAGGGCCTCCTATAGCTTTGACATCCAGCTATCAGTCACTTCTCGGGAGGGTAGAAAGTTGTTACTAATTGCTAGTAAAACTCCAACTCAGTCTTGCTTCCCTTGCAAATTTAGGATGGCAATAACTTCTGCTTCTTTCAATATTATTGTGCAAATCATGCGGTGCAATAAAAGTGTAAAGTGTTCTGTAATGACAGGAAATATGATCTTGTACCTTCTTGAATCCACAGTACCAAGGCCCATGCTGTGCACATAATAATATCTAATAATTCATGTTCATTTGTTGACTCTGCCCTATTTTCTTGTAGTGGGCATAGATTTTGGCATTCATGACTCAGACTCCCTATTTTCAGTGGCAGCGGGTTCATACCTCTATTTACATGTATGATACACCTGAGAAGCTATAGATGATTACTTGATGTCACTAACTTGTGGGGAATACCAGAAAGTACTAATAATGGCTACATGTAGTCAATCATGTATCCTACAGGAACTGGTGTTCTACAAACAAAAAGTGCAGAGAATGGAAGAGAAGTTGCATATAAGTTTTAAAGGGAAAATGAAATGGAGAGTAAAATCCCTCCTGGTGCAAATCAGGAGGGCAGGCCACCCTGGTAAGAGTGCAGTGCCTGTCACATCTCTAAGGGAGTCTATCTGACCTCTAGGAAGATTGTTCAGTCTCCACCCTGAGCCCCTAGACTTCACTCTTGCAAAGGCAATCCCTTTACAGAGATTTCAGATTGCGCTGGCAGTTGGGGAAAACACAACCCATTCCTAAAGGAAGTGAAAAGATTTGCCCCGTAGAGGACTACACTACTCTACAGAGCAGTTGGTAGTGTTCCTACTCCAAAGGTCAACATTGTCAACTCTGACAGGAGACGTGCTGTTAACTGCGTTAAATATAGTCAGAGAAAGGACGAAAGTCTAAACTGTCATTCACTCCTCTAAATTATCTCAATTAAAAGTGTGAGTGGCTGCTGTTGTCTCCTTTTATGTTTGCTCTATGGAAGAATGATTTGCTGCTTTTTGCTCTTTTTAAAGACTTTTTTCCCCTTAATTAAAGGTTATAAAATGTCTTTCCATTTGATGTTCCCACAAAAAAACGTAGTGTCTATCTCATTATTCCCTTCAGAACTCTGTACTTCAATTAAATTTCAATTAATCCCCTATTTTCCCAGAGAAAACAATAGAAGCCTTCTGTCAGACTTTAAATAACATTAAAATATACTCATATATTCACCATCTTTATCTAGTCCATTAATGATATATATTAACTTTCAGACTTTTCTTTATCATCTTCACAAAGAAATTTTTGAAACAAAATTGGAATAATAAATTTTTTCACATGTGACTGTAAGATGACATACAACAGAATTATTTCACTATGTACTGTTAGTAAAGCACTAAGAAAATTACTTTAGCTTCTGAAATTTCAGGTTAGATTGCTATAAAATGAAAGTACTGGACAGATTTCAATCTCTTTTTCTCATTGAAATATCATAGTATAAAGTCTCAATAATTCTTCTGGATTCAAATCTTTCTTTTATCACATTGCAGATTTATTATAGAATTTTATCGGCAAGTGGTGTGTTCCTGGCAATTTTTATTGTGTATGAGGTATAATTACTGCTTGTCTCTGGAAATATAATTTTGTGGTAATACAACTTCAATAGCACTAACTTACTTAAAAATAATTGTTATTTAATATTGTTTTCATATATCATATTATATAGTATGGTCTTTTATAAAAATATGCTCCTTTTTATCTATGTATGTATACTCTTTAATCAGCAATATTCATATTATTTTAATTATCAAAATTTTAATATATTTCTGCATTGTTCTTACCATTGCTCGTTAGGTCAAAAAGGCAAGAATTGTTAGATTATCACAATTTCATATTTGTCAATTACTTTAAAAGTGGTTTCCTCTTTTCAAATGTTTGTATTTCCCATGTATGTAAGTACAAAGTATATAGTAAGAAGTATTTAAAGGCACACTCCAGCTTTTACTGTCGTAAATTTTAGACACATACAAAGTGGAGGGTTTAGTGGAACAAATCCCCTTGGGCCATGTTGGGTGCCAGCAGTTGTGACTGGTGGTCTGTTTGGCCCCATCTAGTTCTCCCTCCAGCTGTCACACTGAACTACTGCCAATCAAATACTGCACACCCATTCACCAGCATACACTTCACTGTATGTTTTACTTCTAAGAGATGACTCTGTCAAAACTGCAACCACATGTCACACTCAGAAGACCACAATAATTCTTTAGTCCCATGGGATATTTCTAATCGTGTCATTAACAATGTATCTACATGTGATTTAAGATAACAAAAATCCATGTGATAATAAAAACATTAAATACATTAAATGTACTTTCCTGCAGGCATACTATTTGTAAATTTAGTTTCTGCCTTTTTTCTTGCAATTTAATATCTGAAAACATCATTTTTGCTGTTGTTATGTCGTGTTTTATGCAATCTGATATTTCATGACTGGACTGCTTTAGTGGAATTCTCTGTCCCTTGTCTTTCTTATAAACTTTAACCTTTATTGCCATGGTAATGTCATAAATTGTGTTGTTTACATGGTTTCTATTGTGTCATATGTATATAAGATCTGTCTGTGCTCTTTTGATGTTTTCAAAATTGTCACTGTGTTTAGGTATTATCAGCTTAGTTTATTTATTATGAAATTTCCCATCAAATGTTTTCATTGGCCATTGATAATTTTTGCCTGTCTTTGTTATTTCATAAGTCATTTAAAATGTTAATATTCTAAAACTATCACTACTTTACCATTCTAAAACTATCACTACTTCACCATTTATTTAGTGATACTCTTAAAAGAACTTTCACCAACTCTTTTTTTTTTTTTTTTGAGACAGGGTCTGGTTTTGTAGTTCAGGTTGGCCCTTAGCTCAGCCTCAAACTCACAACAATCCTCCTGCCTCTGCCTCCCGAGTGCTGGGATTACAGACCTGAGCCACCATGCCCGGCACTGTGGTACGTGGTACTGATTTTTGGTGGGTGTCGGGCCCTTGTGCTTACAAGACAGGGGCTGGAATCACTGGGCTAAATCCCTGGCTAATTTCATCAACTCTTTACCCTGAAGTTAAATTTGAACAGTGTTTTACTACTTTAAATAAATCCTACTTATGTGTAACCTTTCTCATTTGTCCTTTCTGTAATAAATCTGCAATTTATGTATCTTTTTCTGTTTGGAAACAGCTTTTTTAAAAAATCACTGTTCTTCAGTTTGAAGAACCAAATTTATAGACATTTAAAAATTTCCCATTTTTCACAATAGTTTTTCTGGAGGTCAACCTGGCCAACCTTATACAATTCTCAATGTTCATATCCTTAAGGTAAGTTTACTTAAAGTAACTTATCAGGTACAGTACTTGAAGTCAATAGTCCAAGAGTATGCAAAAATATATACACATTCAAAAGAGTACTGTTTATATTGGCACAAAATTATTGTAAATGATCTAAATGCTTAATGATACACTAAAAGATTATGATGGCAATGTGTACCCATTCACTCTGTACTCACAAGAGAATGATGGAGAGATCAATCTGTGTTGAAATGAACATATATATATATATATATATTGTGCTAGGAGCTAGTTATAAAATATCATAAATAATTAGGTCTTATATGTGTCAATATAATTCCATAAATATACATAAAAAAGTCTGTATAGAAAAATTCAGAAAGACTATCCTTTCAAATGTAACCTATATCAGTTTTTGAATGATGGCATCTTGTAATGCACAGAGATGCTATACATGGTATTCTACTTAATCTTCAGAACTATTCTCTAACATAAATATAAATAACTTTATTTTACAAATGAGAGTAAAGCTCATAAGCTCCTCAACAGGAACTTAGATCTCAAATTCTTATTCTCTTCTTTGCCTGTTTGACCACTCCATTCCACATAACTCCTCTTCACTTCTTTTCTACCTTGTAAGTCCTATTTGACAAGCTCAACTACAGAGACTATCTTATTTAATTCTCTGTCACCACATTTCTGTTGGAATAGATTACATAATCAGTCAGTGTTGGAACGCTCATGGTGTTAGCACAATCCAAGCCCTATGAAACAGGGATATGCTGATCTTTGCCCTCATTGTATACTAAGACAATAATAAATTGTAAGCTAAACACACAGAATTGCTTCTGCTGCCTAAAAATAATATTTCACCATCAGTCTTACAGGGGAAGTACACCCTTCATTAAAATAAGAAGGCACTGAGCTCAAGCATGTGTCTGCAAATACCCTATTCTCACAGCCCCAGGCAATATAGTTGACAGGAAATCTGAAATGATTACTGCAATGGCAATGAATTAAAACAATTTTTTTAAAAATTATAAATAGTAAAAATATCACCTAACTTTAGCAATAGAGGGGAAGTTCCTTTCTTTAATTAAAGCCTAAGCCAGCACTTCCATATGCATTATGCTGACAAATCTTAAAAAAGAAATTTAAAAAATGTGCATTCTGTGGTAGTGTGCCATTTAATAGATGAAAAATAGCAGAGCGCCAAGCGTGTGGGGATAGAGAATTCTTCTCCCTTAAGAAAGGACTAGACTGTGATCCGCTGTGAACGAGGACAATGGTAAACATGGACACAGAAGCAGAAAAATGGACACGGTATAGAAAGGCCAACTGCTATTACAGAAGAACTTCTGACTTTCATATGGAGAAGGAATATCCATTTTGTAGATCAAACCTGCAGTTAACTTTCTGTAGCATATTATGGAATAAAGAATACAAGAGATTGAGTTGTTCGGCGTGATTGAGGCCTGACAACTTCTATAATTCTGATTACCCCTGCAATCTCTGTGAGCTGCATCAAATTGCTCCAGTAATAAAATGGAAAAGAGACATTGCATCTTACTTACTCCACAGAGTTAGAGATTATATGAGAACATGCACAAGGAAGAATTTTGTGAAACAAAACACTGTGTTAACATAAAGCTAAAATTTAGAATTATTTAACATCCCAGTCTGTTGTCACTCAGCTATCATTTGGGCTGCTTCAGAGTGTATGATCTTCTAACAAATGTGTTTTAAATGCTTCATATGGACTGTGCCAGTCTACAGTGCTGCCGACACAGCAGAAAACACAATCAAATTCCCCTTGCTCATAGTTTGCATATTAAATCAGGGGCCACCACTAGGTTTGTGAAGATATTAATTCATCTAATTCCACCTACTGTAAGCACCTACCCTTGGGTCAAGAACCATCATGAAATAGAATGCTGATGGATTAGCAAGCAGCCAGGAGTTTGTCAAAGTTCAGAAGAGCTATGATGCAGCACAACATAGACAAGATAATGTATAAAGCAGACACGTCACCCAGAGGTGATGGCATCTTGTATGCACAGAGATGCTCTACATAGTATTCTACTTAATCTAAAGGCAGGGTTGTTCAGTATCAGAAGGCAAAACAGAGAGTGAAAATGGTGGGTGGATTTCCCACTCTGCTCTACATTTCAGAGTATCATGTACCTGGCTGTGTGACACAAACAATGGAGACCTCATAGCACAAAATAAATGACAAAAGGACTGAAGGTAATCAGCTGGAAGATTAAAGATTTAATCAAATTTGTCTAGTTATAAATAAATTAAATTTATCTGATATGACTTCCCCTCGCTTTCAATTAGTGACCAAGTATTAACCTTCATAAAATCCTTATACCTCCTTCTTATTCATACTATCTTCTCCTTATTCATACCTCTCATCACCATCCCAGCAATCTTTTTCTCTTTCCCTGCTTTTAAAAAATTTATTTATTTATTTATTTATTTTAGTTCTTTTGAAATGGGGTCTGGCTTTGTAGTTCAGACTGGCCCTGAACTCATTTTGTAGCCCAGGTCAGCCTCAAACTGACAGCAATCCTCCTGCCTCTGCATCTTGACTGCTGGGATTGCAGGCGTGAGCCACCACCGCGACTGAACTCAGGATCTTACAGTTTCTCAGTAGACACCAGAACCACTGAGCTAAATCTCTGGCCCTCCCTGCTTTATTTTTTTCCAAAGCACGTAACACTTTCCTTCAAATATATTTTTACATATCATTTCTTAGTCTACCATTCTCCAAAATAATATGTCACTGGAGACAAAGATTTTGAATATTTCATTTCTTGTCCTATTTCAAGTTCCTAGAACAGTGTTTGGATCATAAATATTTGTTGAATAAATGAATTAGAGTTAGAACATGAATTAGAACATGAAATGGGCTTTTCCATACAGTGTTTTTTTTTTAATCATATGCAACTAAAATGTAGTGTGCTTATTTACTACTGTATTCATATAGTTCGAGGTTTTTATTTATTTTTCTGATAAAACATAGACTTTTGTCAGTGTGGGAAACTTACTATCTCAGGTGTGTTTCTGCAAATCTGAAATTTTCAAGTTTATTCTGATATACTGAAAATATATTTAGTTACCTTAATTATAATATAAACGGGTATGAAAATAAACATAGGCAACCTGATTTAGGATTAAAATGAAAAACATCATTTCACATGTCATAGCTCTAGTGTAGATGTAAAAATACTTCCCACGGTCTGGGATAACCCAATGAAGGTTCCCTTTGGGGTGTCCTTTCTATAATGTGAACAACGAGACCAGAGTCTCTCAACAGACTCTGCACTGATTCCCACTCTGTCCTGTCAGGACAATTATCCTCTACAAATAGGATTTTAAATATGGTCTCTGGTTGGGGAAACTATAGTACTAGGAGATGATATAGCTGGCAACTAACAGATTGGCCTTTGTCTAATTATTAATCTTTATAACATGCAGTGTTTGTTTTCTTTGTTGAAGCATATATTTCAACTACTTAATGAAGCCTTATTATATGCTTAGTGGTTAGTACACCAGAAGGGAAAATTTACTCTTCGATGAAAACAAATATGATTTTTCAGAAAAGGAAGCTGACTAATGGTAAGATTTGATTTATAATTCTGTCATTCTATTCTATTCTATTTCTAAGATTTTGAGAATGTTTCCCAGTCTTCTTAGAGTCTCAAGAAGCATTTTGATACTACTAACTTGATATGATTATAATGATAGCTAATAGAACTAAATTGGTGATAAAAGTAATTAACATTTATTAAATGTGCCTTGCACTACATGGATACTTTGTAAATGTGAACTTGTTTAATCTTTATGCCAGTCCTTTGATTTAGATACAAATAGCATTTATATTTTAGAGTTAAAAGAATGAAAGCACAGAACAGCTGGGTAAATTCAGATAATTCTGTTCAGCAGTCTGTGCTCATGGGTGCATCATGAAGTTTCCATAGATTTCTTTTTGTAAAGATTTATTTTACTGTGCATACAAATACATTAGAAAAAAGGTATGAGATGATGCATGTTTGTGGAAAGAGATGTAATGGATATAAAAATTAATCATGATTTTCTGGAAGTTCATGTATATGTAATTTAAAGCAATCAAGGTCACTATGTCTTTAATTTATAAAATATTCACTTAAGAAAATATTTATTGATAGCTTACTATCTCAGACAGCAGTTCTCTCCCCCTATTTTTATTAAAAATTTTTAGAACAGATAAGAATTTTTGCTTATGAAATACTATCTGTAGAGACTTATTGTATTAGAAAGGAAATTAAACATTTATTAAAGTTATTCATTCATGTAAAAAAATCACAATAAGATATATGTACCAACTTCCCATGATAGATGTATTTATTATATATACAAACATATACTAATAAAAATTGGAAATAATAAAATATACTCATATGTTATTAGAAATAACATATTTTTATAAAATAGTTATATTTTCCAGGGATGGATGGTACAGCACAGGTTTGGCAAAAGTGAAACCCTGTGTTAAATTCTTAGTACTAAAAAACAAACAGATAAATGACAAAAATGACATTTTCCAAAATAAAATTAGCGAGAAAGATGCTCATATTTTCCATAACTTCTAAATACTTAGGTTAGTACAAGAGAGACTTTCATATCTGCTTCTCCACTGAATCTGCTGGACTATCACAAAACATCTGGTTCCTAGAAAACTTCAGACACAGTTACAGGAAAATCAGGATGAGCAATGCAAGTAAAATCTTTGTCATGTGGGCCCAGGATTTAGCTCAGTGGTTCCGGCACCTGTCTTACAAGTGCAAGGGCCCAGGTTCGATTCCTGGTAACCACATACAACAACAGGTTTAGAGACTCACACCCGCCAGTCAGAACCACATACCACAGTTCTGGGCGTGGTGGCTCACGCCTGTAATCCCAGCCCTCAGGAGGCAAAGGCAGGAGGATTGCTGTGTGTTCCAGGCAGAGCTCAGTGCCAGTCTAAAGTACAAAAGTAAGATCCTGTCTAAAAAAAAAAAAAAAATACAAAGAAAGAAAGAAAAGAAAGAAAGAGAGATCTTTGTCATCTGATCAAACTGGACCTCATGGTCTCTGAAAGGTCTCCAGCATACACAGGGGACACCAAATCACACTTTTGACAAGTGTTCTTTACAATATCTGTGTAGCAATTAAAACTACCCAAACCTTAAGGTTTCCTATAGATTATTACATAAGTTTTTATTTCTCCTATTTTCAGTTTCCCCTCCCAAAACCCCTTAACTTTCCATGATATTTCACATATTTTAATGAATTTAAGGGTATTTCATTGTTATCAGTCTCTTTCTATTTAAAATATAATACCTTTAACATGTTCTCCGACTTCTTGTCTCTTTAAGAAGTTGTGTTTCAGAAAAGTTATGGAAATAAAGAAGGCAAATTGAAAATATCACTCCTAAGTCAGTCAAAAGATTCTTGAGCTTAGACTTTTTAATGCAGTTTCTTTAGTAATTCATTCGGGAACTCTGGCATTTTCCCACTCAACTATTTATCCTATTATGTAATTTGCAATAAGCTACATTAAGTTGTCCTCCTTGGAAAGGAACTTACAATATTCTGGTCTCAAGGTCTACAGCAGTGAGCTGTCTCAGCTCCACAGAGTCACTTTGTGTTGTCTAGACTTCAATACTGGACTGCGTTTGCAAAGCGCTGAATTCTCGATACTTTCTGGAATCAGTGCACTCATTTAAGAATGCAAAGATAAAAGTCTTGCCTTTGTGAAGCTTGTCTTTGCCAGGGAAGATAAAATATAAATTACTGAGTGTTATATGGTCAATAATCCTATTTTTTAAAAGTTAAGCAAGCTATTGAGGAAGGAAGTGCCAAAAGAGAATTTGAGTAAGTTGTTCATTCAAAGTCCCACAGAGAATGTGATATCTAATGAAGCACTTGAATAAAATGCATGGGGTCCATTTCTGGAGAAGAGTCCTCAATGAGGGAGGACATAAAAATGGTAATTTTTGAAGTGAGAGGAAAATGGACTTATTTGAATTAAAGGAAGGAGCAGGAATACATATTGTTGGAATGAAATGAAGAGTAGAAACTAGGAAATGCATATATTGTTCAAGGACTGATTGTACAGGACCACAAGAAGTCAGTGAGAGCTTCTTCCCAAGGCAGAGGACAGGGAGCTATAGGATGGATACAGTAAGATTGTCCTGTTTAAAGATCATTTGTGGTAAACTGGGGATGTGGCCTGAGACAGGATGAGAACAGGGGAACCAGTGGGGAGACATCTACAGGTAGCTTCCTCTAGAAGATGGGCAGTGGGAGCAGAGTGATATTGTTTAGGCCCAGCTAGCAGCAAAGTTTGCTGCGAAGCAGGTCCACAGAAAGGTGGAGTGGGGCAGATTTCTGTTGTGGATTGTGCTTGGCTGTGGACTGTCAATGCCAATAATAGAGTGTGAGTGTGTCTTTGGGCCCTGCTGTACCCAGGGAAGTAGAGTCGGAGTTGGGCTAGATAATTAATGCACGTTATAATGCAGGAGCTGTCAAGAGAGTTCAGAGAGATGAAGAAAAGCAGAAGACAGAAATGAAGTTTCAGTGATGTTTTCAGGAGCTGTTGGTTCTGCCTGGGTTGACATGGGTCAGCCTGGAGGCTTCATGTCCTAGTGGGAAACTAATGGAATATTAAAAATAAAGACAGCACAGGAAATGGTTTTGATAATAGACTCTGAAGGAACAGTTGTCACACCCCATGGGTGTTCTGCACACCCCTGCTGCTGTCCTCTGGAGGAAGGGTCTAGGCAATCTTGGGTAAGCAGAGAAATCTAAGTCTCAAGAGTTTAGGTGAAATTCTGCAGATCAAGTCAGAGCTCTGGTTCTAGAATCGAAGTGGAGAGCTGGAGAAAAAGCAGATTCTCAACTTATGTAGGAATGCTTCTTCTTTATTTTTACCTTAGTTTTTCCGTCTATCTTTCATCTAACCAACATTTACTGCAGTCCTGCTAATTACAGCAGTAGAGAGAAGCAGTCGAAACCCTTGCCTTTGAGAAGTTTCCAGCTTGCTATGAGAATAACAGTAAAAGCAAGCAATTGAAGAGTGTTTGTATCATTTGGATGTCTCAGGAGAAAGGAGGAGGATCAGAGAGGGCTTTGGATGGCCAACCTGAGTCTTTAAGCTTCTGAGTTTTAAAATTCACTGCACATTTTCTAGAAAAATGTATCGCACAGGAGGTGGTGAAAATACAAAACCATGTGTCAGGACAGCCTGGGATGGGCAAGAAATTAGGAATGCTTAGAATGTTTAACATGTATACAAAAGTGATGAAGAACAACATTTGAAAAACAAGGAAGTGCATATGCAGATATGAATTTAAGAATCAGTAAATTGATGAGCAAAAGTTAGATTATTTTCTCTGACATTTTTGGCCTTGAATATATGGTTATGATTATTTGATGGATATGTTTTTCCTGTAGTAAACATAACTGGTCAGAATAGTGTTGCATTTTAACTGTGACATTAAATATTTGAAAAGTTTAATACTTTTTTCTGAAAAATAAGAGCAGAGAGCCCACTGAATGATGAATTTCTTGTTTAGCATGATCTGTGTTAGTTCATTTTTAAGAAGCTGAACTATTGTGGCTTCTGAAAAAGTTAAGTTTCTATTCTTTTAAAAGAGACTTCTTAGAATGCTGAAGTCTTAGAATGAGAGCTGAGGTTTATAGATTTCTATCTCTGAGTAAATCAATTCAATCTTCTCTGATTCTAGTTGCTTATCTGTAAAATAATATACCTGTTCTGTCATTCTCTGACCTAGTTTTTGTCCTATATCATTAAAAAGAAGGTACTTTCTTGCTGCTACACTTGTTTAAAAATGATCCTTCAACTGTTTAGGTATCACACAAATGCAAAAGAAAAGGAAGAAAAGGGTTTGGTTGGCCTGGAAAGTTTTCCTTCCTCTGACTGAGGATGAGCTCCACACATTTTTCTCTCTTAAGCTACATGACTAATTTACCCAGGAGTTGAACTGCTGATTTTTAATAAAGATGTGTGAGTGCATGTGCAGGTTCCTGCATGTGTGTATGTGTGTGCATATGTATGTGCATGTGTGTTTGTATATGTGTGGGGAAATATTTGGCCAAGGTGGAGGTTAATTGCAGAGCCATAGGGCAGCAGATTCCAGAGGCCTGGAAGAAACGCACAAAATAGCATTTCTGAGTGCGCATATCTTGGGTAGTTTCTCCTCTTGTTTGTGATTCATTATTTTTCAGGAGGTATTTGGATGTCAGCTCAGGGAAGGACCAGGTGACAGCAATGTATCAGCAGCTGCTTAGAAAAAGGTGCTGTGTAAACACGTAGCCCTGTTATTCTTGAATTTTGACAACTGAATAATAGAGTTTCTTGGGAGTTGTTTAACCTATTCTATTTTTCTCTGTTCATTAGTTTCTTTTTTCTGTTTTTAGTATTTAGCTGTGTCTTGGCTGAGGCTGATATACACACTTTTTCCTTCTAGTCTTCCTGATCAATCTCAGTGCATGCACGCGTGTGCGTACACACACACACACACACACAGAGTATATTAACCTATTTCTAAAAAACAAAACAAAAAATTACCTATTCATGTTAGTTCCACTTGTCATGGTGAGGACCGTTAGTATCTGAGTCACAATTAAAGTTACCAGGCTGAACCCAGGGGCTTTCTGCCCTGTTTACTTACTGCTGAGGCTAACTTGACTCAACATGACATTAAAAAGTCAAAAAGTCTCTCCACAAATTGCAATTTGTAGGAATCTTTATCAATTCAAACATTAAAAAACTAAGCAGCATGAGTTACCTAATCAGACATGTGTTTAACAATCTATAATTTTAAACATTAAAAAATCAGATAATTTTTCACTGAAATTTTTTTCATTAACAAACACTCGTAAAATGTACTTTACTTTCTCTTCTGGAAAATCAGTCTGTTGAATTTCAAAAGGTTTCAGACCTAGCAAAGTTTAATATGGTATGCAGACCTTGATGAAGACATAAAGTACCTTTATAATTTCTAAAGGAAATCTGTATCCATTTCCCTGCATGTGGAATTTTGTTGTCTACAAACTAATTTTCAACTTCAGGAAAGCAGACAAACATACAGATTCAAATGCAAACATTTATACATGTGTCTATTGTTGAATAAACAGTTAAAATACTTTCTGGCTGAAATTTTGGAGTCCTTCGGGAGGAATTCATTTCTAAACATCTTTTTACAAGCCAATACTCAAAATCCATCAGAATTTTTATCTTTCATATATAAATTTAAGTCACAAATCTAAAGTTATTTTTATGTAATTTTTGCATAAATCATGATGAATTAATTGCTCCACTATAGACTAAACTCTACATTGGTAACACACAATTATTTTATGACCATCATTTTCTCAGGCTTAAGAAAATAATAAATGTTCTTTAAACATCATAATGGTCTTTCTCTTGCTGATTTGGCTGGATACCCCTTAACCAAGATATTCTTATTTGGATGAAATAGTGTTAAGTCTTCCATACACCCTACAGAGGAAGAATCGGATGTTTCTCATCTGAGTTAGAGAAAATATTTTGATAGCATTAAGCAAGCTTTTCATGTTCCTGTATTTGACTTTATTTTTACTTGAGAAAATCATAAAACATTAGTAATGAATGTTTCTGCCTCAGCTTTGATCATAAGATACTTTGATATCCTAACACTTCTGCATTTGTGGACAACATTTCAAAACTCAGTATTGAGTGAAAATCTCCACTTTGTCCAATGTCTTTTTTTTTTTTTTTTTATCTTTTCATGGCAGTTCATATGGTAGTAGTACAACCACTTACTCTAAATTTTACCTCCATGGCTGGTGATTAAATTATCAGGGTAATTTCTTCCTGATGCCACAATCTGTTAATACAGCTATAAAAGGTGACTGAGGACCTCTGATAAAATTTCCACGGTGACTCGAGTTTATGACAGGGTGGAGAAGACAAGACAAAAAAAATTCATAGGGTAAGATTTTTAATATTTATCTCTTTATTTTTCAAATTAGATTCTTATTTTCTCTGATGCCAGTAAAGAAGTCACAAAATATTTAAGAGAGACAAGAGTCCTCGCGAAACATGCAAAGAGGAAGCCAAAAGTTACTTTCTTCCTCAAACATAGACTAATTTTTACCACCAAAGGTTATACTTCCTGTTAGATATCTGTGTCCCTCCAAAGTTCCTTAATTCAAATCCTACTGCACAAAGTGATGATATTAAGCGTCAAGTCTTTGTGAATTAATTAGGTCATGAGAACTTAGGCCTCATAACTGGGAACTAGTAGCCATGAAAGAGGCCTTCGATGAGCCATAGCCTTTGTACCCTATGAGGACACCGAGAAAAGGCAGCCCTCAGCAGGCACTCCCCAAATATTGAATCTTCTAACAGTTTGATCTTTGACTTTTAGTCTTTAAAATTGTCTGAAATACTAATTTTGTTCAGAAGTCCTTCAAAGCATGGTCCAGTGTTTGGTGTAGAAACCTGAACAAACTATGAAACTATATCCCAAGCTGATTTACACTAAGGAGATTGTGTCATCTGAATCTTATCCAGTGAATCAAGTTGGCATGGAAGAGGTTTAAAGATAGAGTATTTTATATCCTACTGGATATGTTACTGCCCTAGAAAACAGTCCCAGTCCATATTTTTCCGGGACTGAATGAGCTGACTAATATGATGCAATGTGACCACCATGATGTTGGACAGACAATTGCCGAGTCCCTGGGACATTAGAGACCAGTAGCTGCTGAATTATAAGTACCATCTAATCTCACACCTTAAGGATATTTGTTAGTGTCCATAACTATACTAATGTTAAAACACAAATGGCTTTAAAAATCAGACTCACATACCCATTGTGGAGTGCAATTATGATGTGTATATGTAATGTACCAATAAAGATTTCAATTAAAAAAATAAGACTCACAACTTTAATCACAGTGATATACTTTAATATCAGAGAAGGAAGAAGTGTATATTCTTTGCCTTAAGATGTAACTGTATAAAGCATTGTTCATATTCATCAGAAGGAGACTAATTTTCTTTGTGTGTTTATATTGTATTTACACATTCACTTTAATACCTACAATGACACAAGTTACTTTGGGTGGGATGGATGTAAAAAGGGGACAATTAATTTGTTCTCATGTGCTTCATACATACTTGAATAGTCTCACAAATAAAGTAATGCCATTATGCAACACAGTGTCATGGAAGACAACATTAACTGAATTTAGCTTCCCCTTCGTTTAAACCCTTGCCATGACTTGGTTGTATGATTTTATGTGAAATTACTTGATCCATTTGAGCTTTAGCTTTCTTGTTTATAAAAATAGGAAGGCCAACTTTTTCAGGATTATTGTGAATGTTCCTCTAGATGTGCAGAGCTCTCTTAGGGTACCCAGGCAAGAGAAGCTGCCAGGAGGTGGATCCCTCTTATCTCTCCATAAGAATCACAGCTTGCTTCAGGCTGACAAAATTCACACTGCCAAGAATTAACATAATCTTTACCCTTAGGTTCATGAGTAGGAGGAGAAAATGCAGTAATATATTTGTCATCAAAAATATCGATGGAAAACTAATGGATTATAATTCTTTACCCTTTTAGGATAATTGTTTTTAAATGCTGAAAAGTGAAAGTTCAAGTCTTTGGTGTCTTGTATTTTTTTTGAGACAGGGTCTCGCTTTTGTAGTTCAGGTGGGCCCTGAGCTCAGCCTTGAACTCACAGCAATCCTCCTGCTTCTGCCTCTCAAGTGCTGGGATTACAGGAGTGAGCCACCATGCCCAGCACTGTAGTATGTGGTTCTGACTGCTGGTGGACATGAATCTCCCTGCCCAGCTACCAGGGATCGAATCTGGGCCCTTGAGCTTGCAAGAACCACTGAGCTAAATCCCCAGCCCAGTGTCTTGTTTTTAAAAGGTTTTTATTAGTTTATAATATATACTATATGTTTACAGTATATATTAAATCTACTCCTCTTGCGGCTTCTTTTCCCTTGCTCTTGCTTTTCCTGGTACCCAGCTCTCCTTCCACTGTCCCCCCATTCCCAAATCGCCTTCTCAATTCCCAGATTCAGACCATTCCAAACTCTGGGAAAATAATAAAAAAGGAGGCCAGGTTTTTAAATCCTGCCCAGACTTTTGTTCTGTAATTTCTGAATCCTAATTGTATAGTTCCACGAGAGAAGCTCATTGTTGACTACAGGAATTTATGTTCCTCTGTTTTTAAACACGGATCTCAAGTCTCTATGAGAAGGGGCCACTTGCCAGATGGTGTCTGGCTGCCTGAGAGGCCGCTGCTCAACTGTTCACCCGGTGCAGAGAATTTATAGCTTCTGATTCAGTGCAGAGCTGACGGGGTGGGGGGAGAAGAGGGGCTTTTGTAGGGAATGAAGCTTGTACAGTTTGAGTCCTATGTCAAGAAAACAGTTCGAAAATCATCCATCCTCAAGTATATGACCATGTGAATATTTTGCCAAGGGTTCTGCCAGGGCCTGGGAAGCGAACCACGTGAAGGAGGTTCTTGAATTGTCGACTTTATCAGTGTCACCTTGTGGCCACTTCTGGGTACCATCCACAGCTGTGGTAATCACCGCTGTTTTATGAGATGAAGAAACAGAGGAACCGGGATTTGGTACTAAGTCAATTTCCTGTGGTTACATATCTATTAAGTGGAGGAGCTGATAATTTTTTTTTTTATCATGGCAACCTAATGCTTCTTATAGATATTTTCTGTTTTCTAAAATCTGTGGTGAGAAAATGCTTTTCTCTACTTCCATTACAGGAGCCACACTTTAGAAAACACCTCAAGGCAATAAATTATAAGATATACTAATTAATTAAATACTCGCAAGGAGTTAATGCTGTTAAATAACTTTACCTATGTATTTTTATATTTTAAAATCTAAGACACACAATCTCTTATTCAAGTCACATACATTTATGTACATATATAAATAACTGTGTTATTATAAGAAGAAGAAGATACTACTCTGACTTCCAGAAGCTTATGATTTCGTAAACTGAGCATATACATACAGTAAGGGTGGATGGGGATGATAACCATGGACATATATGCACCATGAAGTTTCAACATTCAAAGGAGAGAAAGTGTAATCTAATGCCACAAGAGAATAGTAACACTCAACAAAGTCAAAACAAAATAAATGTGGGGGGAAAAAAAAGAAATCCAGCTTAGTAACAGAGACTGCTGATGGTCTAGTCCAATATTTTGTTGACAACAGACTTCTTACTTCTGTTGCTTAGAATAATTACATTCAGAATTGTAGCACAGTGCAAGCTAAGCTTTGCCTTAGAAGTATATAGAATTATCAGGTGGCAACTTCCAAAAACTTTTAAAGAAGGTATTGGCCATACTCTCTCTCTTTTTTCTTTCTATTTGTTCATTATGTTGACTGGAATGCAAAGTGATGGTTGGCATTTGAGCATCCTTTATGGTCCATGAGGCAATGCAGGAAGGGTGGAAAAATATCAAGATAGAAGCAATCTGAAAGATTCTAAATCAGTATAAAAGCCCAGAATTGCTGACCTCCACATTTGGTTCATCAGAGGGAGACAGATCACTATTTTGTTCAAGAACTATTTATTTTGTTTTTCTATTATTTGTAGCCAAATTTTTCTAACCAGCAAAATTAGAATGTTCATATCAGCTATCATTTTGTCAAAAGAATTTTGTTGTGCAAGCCAGGTATAACTAATGTAATATGACGATATTTTGTCAAACTAATGCATTGTTAGTATGTATCTAAATCAAATTATCCTTTACAATCAGTTACATTGGAAGAAAATATTATTATTTCAATCATACTGCTATTAAATTAGTGTTATAGAATTTCCTGTTGAACTGGGTTGAAGGAAACAGAGGTGACCACTAATTTCCAGGCACAGAAGTGATCATGGCATCATTTGAGAGGCCTGGCATTGTCCCATAGCAGAGGAGAAAAGGCAGGGAGGACAATATCACCTTTCAGGTCACTTCCAATGTGACCTACCTTTTCTGACAAGACCTCCCTCGAACAGCAAGTCAGCCATAACATCACTATTACCCAACCTCTTTACAAACGTCCCACATATACTTGCATGAAGCTTTAGTGGGACATGTCGATGTAAATGATAACAGTGAGTTAGAATTTCTACTAGCAATTACCTTTCACACTACTCTGAAGGATTGTATTGAGGTTAAAAATAACAGAAGAAAAATAATGTTCCTTTTGCTATTATTCTCTGTGACTGCTGCTTGTTCAAATGATCGGTTGCTTTCAGACAGCGGGGATATTAAGCAAACAAGGGAGACCATGATTTGTTCTACCTCATAGAGTTCCACTTCCTCTTTTCTAAGATCTATCTTTGTCTCAAGAATTGCCATTTTGCTGTGGTATCTCCAGCTGATAAAAACACACAATAAAAATAGAATACCCTTACCTGCTTTTTTAATGGCTAAAACTGTTGTTTTCTCTGGATTGATTACTATTCAAAGAGATTCCCAGGAAAACAATTTTAATAAAAATAATTTCACAAATGTTAAAATGTCTAGCGAAAAGGAGAAGCCATTTTTAAGTGCATCCTTTAAAGCAACACTCAGAAAATACTATAAAAACATTTCAAATAGGATGTGGGCAATGTGATACTCCATACTTGTTTAATAAATGATTTAATAAACACATTCTTATATAAATGACATAGTTCACAGATGCACTGTGGATGTAAACATCTGAGATATGGAAGCCGGGATGGAGAGCACCAAGTGCAACTTTTATAAGATAAAAGGGAAGGGAACATAGAATGGAGAAGCTGATGTTGTTCATAGCAACAAAACTGATTTGTCTTGGGATGCCCATGATGTTTTATTAACAGTGAAAAATCAACCATATTTTAAAGCAATGACATTTTTGGCATATAGTAACAAATTACCAGCAAGACTATTGGAAAAAGAATCAGTTGCCTAGTAATTGTGTATTGAAAACTTTTTTAACAGGTTAGTATTGTGAAAGATGATCTATCTAAACATGACTCAGTAATACATCTGTTATGCATATCTTCAATGTTAATGATTCATATTTAAATATTTGCCCTATTTCCCCTAATAATTTACATGTAAGTTGTCTCATAGAGGATACAGTTTTAGAGCAAGGAGTGATCTTCACAAACACTAAGGTCAAATTTCACAAAATGTAATTCTTGGTCACCTGGATATATTCCCTTTCTATCAGCACTTGGTCTGATTATTATTTATTGGAAACTAGATTACAATGAGGACATAGAATTAAACATATCATGTACATATTAATATCTCTTCATAAAGCACCCTACATTTTTATTGCCATATTTAAGAACTGTAATGTATTTATAGAAACACAAAGTGTATTCTTTAAACATGAAAATGTTTTCTAGTTACTTTTCAGCACTCCTCAGGACTCTGTTAAGATATTACTTATGTAGAAACTTTCCCTGGTGGCCATGACCAGGTTGATTTCCCCGCTATGCCCTATATTTCTAGAAATAACCCTCACTGTAACTCTAGTGAATCTATGTTATAAATTGATTTTAATGTCTCACTCTGAAATTGTTAAATATGCTAAGGGCAGAGAAGGTTCTCAGTTTTGAGCACAAGGGCCTGAACAAAGGGAGCTCACCTAGCATGTGACACAACCCAAATGAGGCGCTTAGTAGACAAAAAAAAATGCAACAAATCATAATTAAACACCCAGTTTTCCTTTCTCTTAACCATGCAAGTGATCTAACAGCCATAGTTGGATTTGCATCTGTTTTAGGTTAAACTGCTATTACTTTTCATCTGAAATGATCAAATTCACACACTAAACCCCTCGAGAAAAATTATTTACTCACTCAACACCTGTTATTACCTGCTCTCCCTAAAGCTGAATTTCTGTTCTGAACATTTTAACCCTTTGATAACCTTTTACCTACTAGTTAATAATCTAATTTTAAATTATTTGGAGTGGATGTTCCCTTCAAAATATGATAGCACACATTCTTTAAGCAAAAAGCATTTATTTTAGTAACATGTCTGAAAATAAGTTATCTGGAAGTCCTTGAAAACTTGTAGTCATCCTACACACATTTGTTTCTTTGTAAGGAAGCACAAACATTCATGGACTCTCTCAAATTATTAGAAACTTTTTGCCCTGAATTCTTCTACATTCTCTAATCCTTTTTTGGTGCTGATATTGCCATGTGGGAAAACAAACAAACAAAAAACCAGTCCCCTCCTACTTTCATAAAAATGGATCTCTCTACATTGGAAGGAGACTATTAACACTTTCTCCAGTGGATTTAAACATTTCTGGCTCCTTCACATGTTCCTCACTGAGGCTGTTATCACATATTTTGTTTTTCCGATTATTCACGCCTTAGTAACTCTTTTACTATGCGGTATTCAAGTTAAGCACATTGTAGCTCTGGTGATTGATTTAATTCTTTGAATGGAAAAAAATATTGCCTTACATTAGCTTCATAAAGATACTGGGTTTCAATATTAACTCACTGGGCAGTTGTTCCATGATTGCACGGCGTGATAAAAGCAGTATTTTTGTTGGTTAGACTGTGCCTTATGCCATAGAGAAAAAAAAAAAGGAAGACCTCAGTAATCGTCTAAGGCAAAGTTATATTTATCAGCTTATTTTTCTTAAAAATGTCAATGATAATGAAACAATTAACTGTGCTTTGAGTTGAAGTCTCTCTTCTACCTTCTCTACTTTGAAAATCTGGTGATACAAATAACTGTTAACACTAAAGGTTTATAAACAAATAATCAAAAACTTTCTGCTGGAAAAATAAGCTCACAATATAAATGAAATAATGGACTGCTTCAGTCTGAGTAGCAAATATGTTAGAACTTATTTCCAGATGTCTCCCAGTCTGCTGAAAAGCTATCCTGCTATTAGATATATCCTTTGTAACAAAGGATTCATACACTTCATATATTTGTTAGAATACTTCATGTATTCATTCATACTTATATGAATGCATACACACACATTCATATATTATCTCCACATATGTGCCTCTAGGTTTGACTTTGTAAAATTATTAAACTTTTAGAAAACACACAAAACAATATATTGGTGATTCGATGTTAGGAAAAAAATAGCTAGACTAGGAAAATATGTCCCAAACACTATAGCAATGAAGTTTCCTATAATACCATCTTCCTTTAGTTGTGGGGGCTGTGCCCTCTAATGGCTGCTGTATCGAAAACTTTTTGAGGCATTGGTAAATTTAAACCAAGCATTGTTACTTATCCACTTCACTTTTTCAATTATTCCACCAACAGCATGTATTTAATGTAGAAAATACTTCAACTCACAAGTCTCAAATGACCAATGTTGGGAAAATAAACTGTTAGGCTCTTCAGAAGAGGTACCATTTCAGACAAAATCTGTAAGACACAGAAATCCACACTACTAACTTCTGACTTACTCTCACTATCTGTTTTCAGTTTGTATTCAACAATTTTTAACATGCTAGATTCCTAATTTATATTTTTCTAAGTTTCCTAAAGATGTCATCATCTACATTGTCTAGGGAGAGCAGCTGAAATGAATATTTTCATGCTCTTTCCTCTCTTTCATTCATTTAAGTAGTTTGAGTTTGAGTTCTTTTATAAAATTAGTGTCTCAGAGCTGTAAGTCACTTTTCACTTCTATAAGCAACATATAAAGCATTACTGTTCCCAGAGTTTTGGAGCTGATAATTGGATACATTGACACAGTGGGCAGAGGAAGAAGCATTAATTCTGACTGAAAAGGGGAACCAGCAAGTCATTTGAGAAACTTCCTTAAAAATAAGCAAAACTGCCAACTCTCACTACTTCAGTGTTTACTCTGACTCCAAGGAGAGGGGAACAGGAGTAAAAGAAGCCAGTCACTTCGCTTGCTGACTCAGGCTGGCTTTCCCACTGCTACAAAGGAGGCAGAACAGGGCTGTGGAATTGAAAGAGCTTAGTCGTCAGCCGGGCAATGAAATAGACACTCGTGCCTAAGTGCTTTTTCATGGACCAGTAACTAAATTGTTAATGAACAGATAACACCATCGTAATCTTGGATAGGACTTCATGGAAAAACAATACAACCAGTCCCAGGGAAGGACCATTTAAAAAATAATAATAAATGAGGTTAAAAAGTTTAAAGCCAGCTGATTACATTATCAGGCTGAGTTTAACATTAACTTTCACTTAGAAAGGAATATCTGAATACCAATGCTTCTTTTGGGAACAAGAGCAATTCCAGGGGTGGATGAACACAGAACTGAAGTCTTTGTCCACATGTGAAATATCTTGAGAGGGACTGCCGAGCAGGACTGTCACTGCCACCAGGGGGACACCTACTGTGGACAGAAAAAAAGAAGACTATAGGATAAGGGAGGGCTCTCCCTACACTGAGGCAGCTGGTGGAGGACTGTGAATGTCAGGGACTAGGCATGAGATGAAATCTGGGAGATCCTGGTCCTTTAATATACTTTAAGGAATGGTCCTCATCATCTTTTATCCAGGATCCTTCAGGTCCTCCTGAAACATGATTTCTAAGCCTCTCACTCTCAAGATTCTTTTTAAAAAATCTGTTCAGCATGTGGAAAAAGTGAGCATGTTCCCTTTTAGCTGTCAAAGGGGAAGTTTCCTGTGAAAATGTACTTTTTAAAAAAACCAACTGGTTTTTTTTTTTTTTTAAAGCACGGTGACCAAAGAGGTGAGGGAGCAAAAGAAAAAAAAGCATTCTTGCACTAAGCCATTAATCTCTTAATTCATATCTTCTTTCCACCTAAAATCCTCTTTATTTTTAAAGGTTACTTAAGTTCGTGAGATCTTTCCTTAAGTCAGCTTCATATTATGTACAAAGTGATTTATTTACTACTCTGAGATTTTTCCAAATGTGTTTGTGTTTTAGAATTGTTAATATCTACACAGAGTATCCATTCATTGGATTTCATTAAGAATAAGGGGAGCATACAAAGTGCTTTGGGACAGAAACTTTCATTTGCAGTGAGGGTAACTGGGATGTTGTTAGACTACAGCTCTGGGATAAAGGAGAGGAAAGGTATTGGAAGTTGCAAGCAGAAGATCTGTCTGGAGCACTCCTATTTGGGCAAATTAAGTCAACAACTGGGACTATGACTATGAGAAGTTTTCCTGCCTGAAGACCAGCTATGACATATCTGGACCTGAGGATCCTGCAACCTCCCACTCCTTATATACATAAGCTTTGTTTCCTTTTTTCTTTATTACTATCACATTTCCCCCTAGTTATTTTCCTTACATCCTCTTGACTTTTTATCTTCACCTCTAGGAACAGCAAAGACTCCAGTGGTCCCAGGTGCAGTGATGCTCCAGAGCAGAACTACACTGGGACCTTCACCTTTGTAATTCTTTATTGTTCTGATATACTGAATATGCTTCCCTCTGAGTGACCTATTATACTTGTAACTTCTGATGTATCCAAATATTGCTTTCCAAGTGACCTGTAACATTGTTGGGTCAAGAGATACTGAATAAAAGGTGCGGCAAGGTCTGCTGTCTTTTCTACCCAGAGTAGCATGGATCAGTCCCTAGCTCAGCTTCTTTAAGTTTCATTTCTGCCTACTTATTAATTATTTTCTCTTGTGCTGTAAGACTAACAGGAGATTAGAACTTACTTCTAAGTTTCTAGTTACATTCCCTTTCCCTGTTCCCCACAAAGATCTACCCTTCTACGCCCCACAAAAGAATGATAGTGAAAACAATATCCTACTGCATACAAGTGGCATGTGTTGTGTGCAACCGGTATCAGGAACAGCATGAAGGGCTTTATAAGCACTGTCTCCTGCAATGGTTGCATTGATTTGGAAAGGTTATCAATCTCCATTTGACATAACACACTGAGGATTAGAGAATTAGAGATACTTGCCAGAAGTGACACTTTGCTGATAGTTTATAACAGAAGCATGGATAAAAACTTAGTCTGTCTTAAAGCTTAAAGGCAAAAGGACACAGTCTCACTCCTCTCATTTGGGGAACAAGACCGCAGTTCAAAGGTTCATATGGACCAGGAACCTTAAATATCTCTTTATAACATTTAGCAGAATTAGTATTGGAATATAGGAAAGAAACAGAAAGATGGTTGCTCAAATTCTCCCATAGGAACAATTTCAAAACTTTAGCCAATAAAACAGTTTTCTAAAGCCTGACTGAGCCAACTTCCTGTCATTCACTAAAAAAAAACAAACAAAAAAAACATTCTCAGATTTTATAGGAGAAACTATAGCAAGGGACAGCACCTCACATGATGATTTGCTTCTAAAAGTTTTACGTGTTGTTTTTAATTTGTGTTAAATATAAAACAATGCTATCCCCTCTTCTGTTTAGAGGCATTCATGAAAATTTTGATGACATTAAATATGTATAAGATTTTATTCCACCAAGAAACTGGTGAAATTGCATGGATATTTTATTTATATTCAAGTAATATATGTGCCTTCTAAACAACATCAATCACTTAGAATATGCAATCACATATTTATGAGGGCAGATAGAATACAGTTGGCATTAAAACAAGTGACACACTAGAGGTCATGGAGAGATGGGCTCTTTTTATTGCTTTAATCTTTGATTGTTAATGTGACTCCTAAACTGAAACCTTATTGTTTCAGGAAATAATAAGCAGAGAATAATTTAGATGTGATATTTTCAGATCATTTAATACTGATTTTAAATGCTCTAATTTTGTTTTTCCTAAATATTCCACTCACATATGGAATGCATAAGTCATGATTATATATGTATGCATGTAAATATATATTAATTTAATCAAGACTGATTAGAATCTGCTGGATGTCTACTATTCCAATAAATTTTGAAGAAACAAACATGGATGCCTTTAGGTACTCATGTATTTTACATAAATTTAAAATTCTGTGTATATTCTGAAATTACAAAGCTATATATTATAATAGGGCAACATTTTGAGTTGATTTCATGGAACTTTGAAGGAGTAGTAGATTCACAACTATGTATTTTGATAACCAGACATGTCTAAGAATAACACTGAGAATGAGAGACTTCTGATGTCTGGTTGGCAAAGATAATGAACCCAAGATATGAGTAGCATCAGACAGTATAGGAAAAATTGCAAAGTATAGTAAAACCATAAGATAACTAATATATAATTGGAATATAAGGGCAAAATATTGGTCCTATTATAGTAAGTACAGAATTTTATTATCTATCAATTGGTAAATAATATTGTCTCAAATCTCGACTTGAAAACCTTTCACTGTACCTCTTACCATATTTATATTTCTTCAAAAGAAAATGTGAAAAAAACTGTATAAAGGAAGCTCTCCATATGAAAAGATAATATTTCATAATTTTATCTGTGTTTTTTAATGGGTAAAATTTAACAGCTGTGAAACCTTTAAGAAGTCATCAAATTCAAACTCTTACTTTGTAGTCAGAGAAACAGGTCCAGAAAATATCATAAATTTACCAATATCACAGAACTTGAAAGTTGAAAACCCAGAATTAGACCCCAGTTCTCCCTCTATTACTATTCAGCAGTTTTTCCCCATATTATTTATTTCCATAGATAATAGGTTAGTAGCTATGTTCATCTCTGTGATGGGTTTTTCTTCTTCTTCCTTCATTTTATCACCTCCAATAGTTCCTTTCCAAAAATTATTGTAGCTTTGAAAAATGCAAGGTCTTTTTGGTCAACCCAGTCTACCTGAATGTATGTTACTACTCTCTTTTGCAGTACTCTATGCTCATTATAAATACATATTGGATCTTTTGACCTTGTTTTAATAACAAAACCTTGACAAGTCTGATGGTTACACTGCTATTTGGTGATTCACCCACGTAACTCATGTTTTCTTTCGGTGACCTGGACGTTTTTGTCTTTAAACCTATACATTTTTTTCTGAAAGACCATTTAATTCCAACCAGTAAAAAAAAAAATCTAATTTCTGAAGAGGAATCACAAACATAAGAACTTGCTTTTGAGATTTAATAAGCAATGGCTATTTCATGCTTAAATAGACCTACCAACTAATTCCATCTTACTTCTTGGTGATGATATTCAGAAAACTTAATGTTGTCCATTCTTGGATGTGACTTGTAATTCTTACTGGAAGAACTGGAAGTTAAAGAAAGTGATTCTTCCTGTTTGTCAATCTTAGATATATTTCTAAGGAACTTGAAGATAATTCATCATCGTGTATCATGTATATGAGCTTTCACACCCACTATTTTATTTTACCTCAAATCCCTAAAACTAATGAAATATGTATTTTATTGTTAATTTAAAAATGAAACTGAAGCTAAAATAGAATTAAATAAAATTTAAAGGTGCATCTCAGGTGATATATACTTTTATATTTATTGGCATGTATACTTCAGTGTTCATGATAATCATAACTCCCATTTTTAGCAATTGTTAGCTGAGTAGAAAGCTGAGGAAAGACAATAGATTTTACTGTCAAGGAAATTCACATTCAAATTCTAGCTGATCTGTTTACATTGTAGTAGCTCAATAAATGAAGTGATAATCATGATTATTCTCTCCACGTCTAACACTACAGTGAATTCTGAGGGACATTATACCCTATATTAAATATGTATATTAAAAGAGAAGAATTTGAATTTGAGATACTTTTTAAAGGAATGTTTTCTCTTATTCAATTATATCTCTTTTATTTTTTATCAGATAACAATGAACAAAAAGTATGTAGAGAAGAAAATCACAAATGTATCTATTAGTTGGAAAATCAACAAGTGCACTGAGAACCTGCTACAAAGACTACTACTCCTGTCAGAACTTTTGACCATGAGTTTTGTAACAATAAAGCAATCCAGAACCCACAAAGTCCATCTCTTTCATCCCATAAGCCCTATGGCATAGAGGTAGAAGAAATCGGGAGAAGATCAACTTGCTGATTACTAACCTTGTTAGAAAACTGGTACTTGTAGTTAACATTTCAAGTTTTGTATCTAGTGATTTTTTTTATTATTATTCCTTAGGCATGAAAACTGATCGCCATAAAGA
>PVIR01005035.1:50084-74931 GCA_004026965.1 Petromus typicus | reverse complement strand
TTAGGTGTCATTTTGCTTGAATACAGTTATAGTATGTAGTTATTTGTGCAGGTTATTTTAAACTTAGATTTTAAAACTGAAATTCTTTCAGCTGTTGTATGCTCCCATCCTAAGTACTGCAGAAAATGGGGAAAAGAACTCTTAAATGATATATTCAAAAAAGTCACTGTTCTAAGATGAGTATTTGAACAATTAGAAATTTGCCATAAGGTCCATTTACATAACCGTTATTGGAGGACATGGAAACAATACTGAAATGAAATGTTTCATGCATTAATTTGCTACAGAAGGAACTAACATAACAATTAGAACAACATTCTGTCTACTTAGATACAAATTTCCTAGGGCAGTAGTAGTACATAGTGTTGATGTAGTTTGAGTCTTTTAACACAGTAGTTTACTCTATTGTTAAATCATTTAAACATAGTAAATCTAGACAACTAGATAAAAAGTGTTAGGAATATTATTTCTTGACTAAGAGACTTGAAAGTTCCCTCATCAGCTCAGGGTCTATATGAAATTCTTTTTTCCCAGTACCAGGAATTAAACTCAGGATATTGTACTTCCCAGGGAGGCATGGCATCACTCAACTATAATGTCCAGTCCTGTAAGAAACTCATTCAAGAAAGTTTCTTTCTAGCTTGGCAAATGTCTGTATTTTATAATTGTGAAAATACCAGATTTTATGAAAGCAGGGAACCCAGCTAATACAAAGGTAATCCACACAAAGCCAATTGTCTTCTTTCCATTTTTAGTCATTCTTGTTGGTAGAGCTTTTCATAACCAACCTGGCAATCTGACTTACAAGGGACACCTTTGCAGTGACTAAATAAGGTGTTGTGACTTTTTATACCAAGGACAGAAATTATGAATTTTGAAAATCAAAATATCCATGTCAATTGCAGCTAATGTGTAGAATTTTTCTTCCTCTTCTTTTTTTGTTTTTGTTTTTGTGCATGCTGGTCCCAGTTGCGTGGTCATATGTTGTAAACCACATGGAACTATTTCAAACTGTGATGGGGAAAGTAGCAACTGAAAACATTCCTCCTTGAAGCAAGTGGTTGTCCTAAACTGAGCACTGTAGAATAAAAATGGAAACATAAAAATAGCAGTTGGAAAGATAAAACAGCATTTATAGTACTAATAAAACTGTTGTGGCTTCCACAGGAAAACATGCTTTGTAACGTAATGCTTACCTGAAAGAACTGTCGAGTTTCTGAGAGTTATAGCTGTTTTTGTAAGAGAAGCATAGAGATTTGCTTGAGGGCTGAGTGATAGATTCGCCTGCCTGAAGCATCCCAGTGTGTTTATACATGGCTTGTATGGCAGCTTTCATAAGACATTTACCCCATGATTTGCGATGAGCTTATGTGTGAATAATTAATGGCAATTAATCCTTAATTACAGTAATTAGGCAAGTCACAGGAAATTAAGCTGCAGCTGGAGAAGACCATGCCTGGGAAGAGAGGATTGGGGGCTGTGTGAATGTGCCATTTACTGACAGCATTACTAGGATGCGCCGTTTTCAGCAGCTTTGGCATTTCTATTGGCAGCCTTGGGTAGGACAAGAGTGCTCTGCATTAGAAGCAATCTATAGTTGTCTACAAGAGTTTTAAGTTCAAGTGCCAAAATGTTGTGTTGCATATGGTGATTATCTAAGTTTATTGGTTGCCATAACTCAAATGAGTGTAATTGTTTTTGGCTTGATAACAGTGGCATTAGAAACAGGAGCTTTTATGCATTTGTAGGTTCTATTGGCATGAACCATGATGCAACTTTTAGAAACAATTCATCCAGGTTTGTAATTATGAAGTAGATAATGTAATTGTCTAGAAATTAACTGAGAAAATTTCAATCAAGAACAACAGCAGAGCATATACTGTCTTGGTTGAGGAGTTAATTACTTTATTACTAGTTGTCTTACCCAGTTAAGTGTGTAGTATACAGTGTGCAAGTAATAGTCATTAAATTAAATATACACTTCAATGTAAGGACAGATGAGATCTTCTTAAAATTTTAAATTGTTCACACTAAATACTGGCAAAAAATCATATTTAAGAAGAAATAAAGTAGTCATTCAGTACAGAATAGCACTTTGCTGCAAATCTCTTCTTTCTCAATTCCCCTTTGGGAGTGATTGAACCCAGGGCATTTGCACTGAGCTGCATTGTTAGCCCTATTTTGTTTTTTATTTTGTGACACATTAACTCTTAGTTGCTAAATCGCCCAAGCCAGGTACAAACTTGTGATTTTCCTCCCTTAGCTTCCCAGAATACTGAGCTTGCAAATCCCTCTTCAGAAATGTTCAGAATCCTTTGTTTGGAAATCCATAATTTCTTCTGTGTTCTATGTAGGATTTAAAAATTAGAGGGCTATTGTATACCTTGATAAAAACATATGTAGAAAACTTAGATTACTTCCAATACTTTTCACAATTAAATAAAATTTAAGCATGAGTAAAGCATTTTTGATTGTTCCCTGAATGGTAATGCTTATCATTCATTTTTCTCTTTTGATCTTTAGGGAAGATCTTATTAGGAAATTGGGCCCATGTATCCAGTTTAGATAGATCTGATATTATACTGACCTAAACTGAGAACGTGTTAGTTACTATAAGCTATTGTGGTAGCAAGTGTGCTTCTTGGTGCCAAAATAACCCCTGGGAAAAGGATGCACTTGTCAAATAATCTAAAGTAAGTAAAATCCGAACTTTTTCTTTTTTTTTAAAGAGACATCTGTATTTAGTTGGAGGTACTTTAAAAAAACTTTTCTTTTTGTAGTAAAAGGAAAAATTAGACGTTTTTTCTTCTCTGTGTAATTGTGATCAGAAATATTTATGATAATAGGCTTAAGTTATTAAATTCTAAATATGCAAAACCATCTTTCTCTGAATATTTTTTCTTCTAAGACCCAACTACTGATAGTGAAGTTATACAAACACATGTAGTTTATTGTCAGTTTTATTCTGGTTCACTTTAAAGAGAAAGCAAGTCACAATAGCCTAATAATGCTCTTGATTTTATAAATGATTTTTCTCCTTGAAATAAGCAACACATTCATTTTAATATGTAGAATCGGTTTGCTAGCAGGGCGACAGTTTAAAAAGGCTTCCAACTGTGACACAAGTGCAACCATATTGCTTCCTATTACTCGCTAAGGTAGTTGTTTAGAAGAGAGAATGTTCTCCCTGGAAATGTTTAAAGTGCTGTAATTTTATTTAGGATAATGAGGATTTATAACCATTTTGCCATATGAAAACCTGCCTTTAGACAGAGTGAAATAGGGTGTTTTGGATATTGAATGTTCTTAACTATAGTTTGAGAGGGTGTGTGTGTGTGTCTTACAGTGATAAAGTGTTTACACTGGGGATTATGCTGGTTTATTCTATATGTTGGCTTTTGTTAAACATTAAAATATTTATTTTATTTTATTTTTTATTTATTTATTTATTTATTTTTTAGGTTTTTTGAGACAGGGTCTCGCTTTGTGGTTCAGGCTGGCCCTGCGCTCAGCCTCAAACTCACATCACAGCAATCCTCCTGCCTCTGCCTCCCAAGTGTTGGGATTACAGGCGTGAGCCACCACGCCCGGCACTGTGGTATGTGGTACTGGTTGCTGCTGGGCGTGAGTCTCCACGCCCAGTATGGTATGTGGATACCGGGATCGAACCTGGGTTCTTGCACTTGTAAGACAGGCGCCGGAACCACTGAGCTAACTCCCCGGCCCTAAATATTAAAATATTAAGTGCCACAATTCAGGTTTAGCCCATGCAAATGTTTACATTTCTTTGTGTGTGACATTTCTTTACTTTGAGATGTGACCAGTTTTTGTTCTTGTTTGTACAAATAATTTTAACTGTAACTGCTGGATGTCCCTGGAGCCTTGAGTCTATAACTTTGCTCATACAAGTTGTACTGGAGAAAGTCCATTTGAGTGATGGTCAGACAGTACATAGGAGACAATTGTGATAAGAAACTGTATAGCAGATGTATGTTTTAGCATTAAACATGACATTATTATAGTGTTATTGTCATTAAAAATTAACCTAGTAAATGTAAATTTGACTTATTTTATTAATAAAATATATTATGGTATATGTTATACTGTAGCACTGTTTGAAAACTCATTGTGGACTAGTTATTTAGCCCTCTGACTTTGATTTGGGAGGGAGAAGGAAGGAACAGAACAGTTAGAGATTTTTATCAGGTTTTTATCTCCTTACTGAAAATCTTAGCTCTCAAAACATTTCTAATTTCCCTCATTTGAAGGTTCAAACAGTTTCAAATTACTGCCCATGGATTGTTCTTGACATCCAGAATGGTAAATTTGAGCTGTGGAAATGCTGGAATGTGTTTTTGTGCTTTTCCTGAACAAGGGAATTCAACGGGTAAATTACAGTCATTTACTGGGAGTGTAATTTACTGAGAGCCTTTAGGCAAATGCAGGAGAAAGGACAGCAGCAGAATGGAAAAAACAGCATAAAAACTGTTTTGTGTATTTTTTCCCTTTTCTCATTAAGTATTTATTCACATAAGAGTTTTATGAATTAATGGATGGTCTTACAATTAAGACAGATAACCTTTATTCTTTTCACCACTGACAGAACAAGTATTTGAAACACTGATTGCTATGTAAAAATTACAACTTGCCACATGTCTGAAATTCTACTTGTTTATCTTTTATTTGTATCTTTGTCTTACTGAGGATTATAAAGAGACATTGCTGTATCTTCTAGAATGATTACAGATTTTTTACTAAATATAGACTTCACTACACTGGCAGTTAAAATAATAAAATTTTGTCAGTGGACAAATACGTGAAAAGACTTATTACACTTTGTTCTTGAAAACATGATAGTCTACGTTTGTCATATCATAGATGAATCTTATTTTAAGAAGGAATAAGACCCAGACCATTTTGGTTGTATGCACACTTTAAAACAAGACAAATAACTCAGACTTCTTATTAAGGGGTTAACAGAAAATTTATGAAATTGTCATCTAATTCTTTATCATATAAATATATAAACATTTGTGGTAAAGTCTTATAGATCGTTCTGACCAGCTCCTTTCTTGAAAAGCAGTGTGCTCTGTAGTAATTGCTAAGCAAACAGAAAGCTGTGTTGCAAAGTGGTTTTGTATAGCATATTGTAATTTGACACTTAAGTTGTGCCCTGCATTACCCTGTGTCATAATTGATGGCTAAAGAAAAGCACATGCTATGCTAATCATTTGTTAGAATAGCTTGTTAAATTGTGGTTGCCAATTTTAAATAAACTATGGAATGCTTGTCTGTATTTTAAGGCTTTGTAGCCTACAGTTTTAAACAGTCATTTTGAAGCTGTTTTTAAACTTTATATTGCATATGCGCAATTTTGCTTTTGCACACAAGGTCAGCATGCTTGCCAATTTAATAGCATATTATCAAGAGCCAAATCAATGAACTGCAGGTTTCACATCAGTATCTCAAGGGACTTTCTGTTCATAGTGTGTGTATGTGTGTGTGTGTGTGTGTGTGTGTGTAGGTCCTAATTTTTTTTTAATCTCTAAAAATTAATATTGTATACGTGAGGTCTTAAATTCCAATAAGTGAAAAGCTACAAAATTAGAAGGCTAATGTAGTTATTAAAAGAAAATGAAGGTGAATTTATTGTATCTTCTTTACCAAGCATAGTGACTGAACATAAAAAAGCATTTGTTAATATAGAAGTTATTAACTACAGAATGTCAGTAAGAATTTTAGTACAGGAAAGTCAGATTTAGGATATAGATCACTGTTATGAATTCTCACTTTTTTAAAGTGGAGGAGCTTTTACTGAAATATGTGATGAGTCAGTGATATCTTGTAAGCAGAGAGAAGTCCAAACTTGGTGAAAATGGTGACTTCAGTGGGAAGTAATAGATGTCTACTACTTCTAATAAAAGAACTGGAGCAATGATGCAGGAATTTTTGCATTGAGACATAAATGTTACCTCTGTGGAGAAAAATGATGTAATGTGTAGAGCAGGATTACTAATTTCTAAGATATTAAAAGTGATTGAATATAATATCTTTAATTTGTAATAGGGATCTGACATTCTGCTTTCATGTCGAAAGTAAACCCTTTTGAAAGGCTTGTCCTTTTGGATCCTTTCTGTCCTGTAGTATATTGAATGTATAAAGGTATCATTTTCAGTTATTGTCCAAATAAGGAAGCCACCAAAGACATGCACACAGTTTTAGTTCTCAGTGATTTCATGGACAAATATGTGCAGGACTATTTTGTGGCATACCATTGACCCCTTTGATGTGAAGGAACATTGAGGATGAAGCCACTGTTAAGAGAGGTGGTACATACGTTTTACCAGAAACCTACTCACAGCTGGCTGTTTTGGAGGAGGCATAAGATTTGATTTATACACACACACTCTTCCTTTGTACCTAGCTCACTGGAGTTAAAATTTTACAACTGTATTTTTTCTTAGAGGAGGGCTGTGTTTTCTAGTATGTTTAATTTCTTTTCTAAACTGTGGAAACAATGTTATGAAAATTGGAGATTTGATTATTTATGACTATGAAAACATAGCCTAATGCAATTGATAATTGTTTTTAAGTTTATAATATACTGTCTCTTTAAGTGAATTTAAGTACATGTATGTGGATATTTAAGGTTTCAATTCTATAGATAGTTTTTATTTAAAGGTTAAACTTTCTAGCCTGCAAAACATAAACAGGATTGGGGCTAATTTAGGTCAGGCTGCACATGGACTTGGGAACGGACCTTCTTGTATCCTTTGGAAAAGATGACATATCCTATATGGACTATCCTGCATGATTGTGAAAATTAAGTAAAAATTATTTCAAAAGATGCACATTGCCTGGTGTAAAATATTCTTTGGAAGGTTAATTTTGACTTTTAAGTATTTTTGCCCGTAGCAGATTATGGAGAAAAATAGCAGCAACTGCATAATAGTTTGAAGTGGTAACAGAACCATGAAGCAGGCACCTCCTCACGGAGCTCCCTGGCGTCCCCTGGGACTGGGCCTTGGTTTCAGTCTAGTGTGGCTCTCCACAGTTTAGCAGTGGCTCTGGCGGTAACTCACTGTCTCCTGCAGGGGGAATCTCCCAGACCGAGGTCAGAACCTCCCTGACCGAGGTGTGCAAGGCCGTCCGCACTCGCGTGGGATGGTGAGCATTGCACACTTGCGGCCCTCTTTGCTGTGCCCACACACAGTAACCTCGCGCCTTTGCTCAGTACCGAATTTTGCATAAAGATTTGTTAGAAATCTCTTCCCTAAAGGAGCTAGAGTGATAAATAATCGCTGTATAGAAGCTCAGTCTAAGCCCGAATTTTCTTTCCTCAATAGTTTTTGTTCTCAATCACCTTGATGAAACAATCTTGAAGCCGCTCGGCTTTCCGTGGCATTTGGAATGAGTCCCTGACAGGCTGATTTTCCACCCCTGTTGTGATGCTGCTTTCTCTAGTTAATATTCCTGTGTAAGTGTCGCACAAAAGTAAACCCAGAGAGCCCACACAGGACACGGAGGCTGCTCCATTTACATTAATTATGCAGTCAGGGCGGTGAGAATTCGCTGTCAGCCGTTGGGGCGGGGACGGGCCTCGGCAGGGAGCGGTCGTCGCGGCGCAGCAGCGGCGGCGGCGGCAGCGGGAGGGTCCAGGTCGGATCGTGCTGTGGCCGCCCGCTCCGCAGACTGAGAACAATGGGCGCCCCTGACGCTCACGCGCAGCGCTTGTAGTCGTCAGGCAGAACATTCACAGCTGCAGTGGCCCGGGAAAGTGCGCTCTTTTGCTGCCCTGGTGCCCTTTGGTTAGCACGACTTGAGGCAGACCTTACCTGAAGCCCGAAAGTTGGTGCCTTTCAAATCCAAACCAGAAACTTGTTTTGCGTCCCGGCGACATGGAGATTACTTTTCCTAATTTCAGGAAAAGCAATTATACATTCAATATCTGGGCTGCCGCTGACCCGAGGATCTGAAAAAAGGATGGCCTAAGCATCATGTAAAAATTTTCTAGAAATAGGGAAAATCCCAAAAGCTAGATAAGGACACTTAGGTAAATGCCGGGATAGGAAGAAGGAGGGGCAGGAGAAGAAAAAGAAGAAAAACCCCAAACCTTTCACCATAAATTTGAAACATCTTCTGGGAGATTTCCCCATTGTAATTGGCTCGTGGACATCCAAACCTAATGGCTGTTTTTCAATTGGGAGATTGAATTCGTAGGAAATTTATTTATATAAGCATTCGTTGAGTACCTACTGTATCCTCAGGTGATGGGGAATTACTACCTCTTTATTACTGGTTGGAGAACATTCCATAAACTTAAGAATTTAAACTTCCGGAATTTAAATAAGGAAACTAGAAAAATTGAGTGTCACCACTGTTTGCCTTTCACCCAGTGACTTAGATCCAGAAGACATATTCGTAATGCTAGGGAGGATTTGTTTTCTCTGCTGTCTTTGTGCTTTGAGAGAATGTTAGCAAAGATTCTTGTGGAGAATTTTTTACAATGTGGTGTGTGCATGTAATTGTGTGGAATTGCGGTAGCATACTTGCAATGAATGGCTAGTCAAGTATCCCTGTTAGAGAAGAACAACAGAACCCTGGGATTTGGAAAGATTAATAAAAAGAATATTTAAAACCTTGTTCCTTTTTAGATTTGCAAAAACAATCCCACTGTAATATTTTATGCTTTTCTTTAAAGGGTTATGTGTGCATCATTTCATGAGTAAATCCTGTCACATTTGGCCTGGAGCAATCACACTGAAAATTTTTCCAAAAGGAATTAGGCCATCCTTTCAAGGCCATGTGTAGTTGCCAGCCATGATGACATTTAGCTCTATCACAGCCAAAGTCATAATTTCTGAGAAACCAGTTAGTACTTTTATTTTTTCTATGTATGAAATAAACTGTATTACTTTAAAATGTTTAATACTCTTCTGACATTTGTACTATACCCTTGTTCCAAAGATGAAGTGGTTTTGAAAACAAATGTCATTTACTTGTCTATATAGTACATACTCTT
Source organism: Petromus typicus (assembly GCA_004026965.1). NCBI lineage: Eukaryota > Metazoa > Chordata > Mammalia > Rodentia > Petromuridae > Petromus > Petromus typicus. The sequence continues at coordinate 65,909 of PVIR01005035.1, read as the reverse complement.
AAATTACTTCTAATTACCTAAGGCCTACTATTCTAAATAATTTTTTTCTCTAGTGGTAATACATAAAGATACAACTTTCCAAAATGAGTCATTGAATTATAAGAAATTGCTAATATCCCATATTGAAACTTTATAAATTGGTAATGTCATTTGGTTCAATCAAATAGCCAGCATTAGTAACAGGTAAGTGAAATGAGAAAGTGGATAAGAAACTATTTAGATACTTATAAACACTGAATATGATGTGTACACTGTATGTGAAAAAATTGCAATTTATTATATGATAGAATAAAATATTCATGGAGTTTATTTTTTTTCTATTAAATTGCTTGGTTTCACAAAGAAACAAAACCTAAAAGTTTATTTTCTTCTAAGCCTCAGGAATCCTTTGTTCTTTATAATTAAAAACATTAACCAAATTTAGCAATCCATAGGCCCTCAAAATTTTAACTGTTTGTTTCATTATCTTATATATCCTAAGTGTAAACTTACATAATTTTGTATTTTTGACGGTATTTTTGTTCCATTTAAGAGTCAATATACCACTTTTACCTGCATTTTGTCTTTAATTTTACCTTAATATAATGGAAGGTTCCCAAATTGTGCTTAGCAATCCCATCAGTGTTTTAATTGGAGCTGTATTTACAGCTGTAGCTCAACTTCTTTTTCCACTCACAGAACAATTTGTATCATAAAACCATTTACGTAATGGTTTGCTTTAATGCTATCATCTGTGAGATTATCTGAGGTAAATTTCCACAATTTAAAAAATTTTAAATCAGAATGCAAAAGTGATAAATTATGAATATACATACTTTTAAATATTTAAGCTGCTCACCAAAAAAAATCATATTTTTACTTGGTATCATTAGCTTTGACATCATTATATGGTGCCAGATTACAGTGATATGGAACTTATGATATTATTTCACATTTTTATCCACTAAATAAAAACCTGCCCTGTGTTTTATTACAAAGTAGGTGGCCTGGAGGAAAAATATATGTATTCTTTCCTTTTGGTATAAAATATGCATTTGGGCTTCTCATTTCATCCCCAATCTGTGTTATTCCTTAAAAATGCAGAACTGCCTGAAGTCCTCTTTAATATTTAATTCAACAACTTTTTAATCTGTCATTATGCTGTGATGAAGTAAGCATCAAGTGTCGCTGAAAAAGATTAAATTATACTTGGAAATAGGAATTGAAATGATTTAGGGTTGGAGGCTGAATATTTGCTTTGCACAAGTAATAATAGTAGTAGCTTGGGTGAAGAAGGGCTTTGGTTTGGCTTTAATGTCTTTGCTTTGCTGTGCTCCCCTGTGGCTCCCCCTGATTTACACTGGCATTACTGAGCTTTATTTTATTTAAATGGAGGTAGAAAGTAAAAATTATTACACCACAATACATTAATTACTTCATACTATTTCTTTGTACTGATTTCCCCTTTTTCCTGTAAACGACATAAACATTGATGCAACCTACCCAATGGATAGCAGCTGTAAGCAATCCCATAGTTCTTGTTAACAAGCTTATCTTAGAAGGAAAGGCAGCAATAATTAATATCCATCTATGGAATAGTGAGAAACAAAGGAGCATTTATGGTTTTTATTTCAGAGGGGATGATATCCTACCTCAGAGCAAGTTGTGACAGTACATGTTAATGTTTTAACCATGGCATTTTACTTCTTGCTTTAAAAATATAGTCTATAACTTGTGCACTATTTTGCAAGTGGAGACAAAAATAGAAACTTTTAGACCTCTCCAGGATTCTTGAGTTGTTCAACAGGTAACAGATAATAAAGATTAACCTCTTTGGAGTACTTGATCTCTGCATACCTCCAGACCTTCTGTATTTGGAAATCTGGGGATGGGAAGAGGTAGTTTCTGAAGATTATTTTTAACCTAGTTTCATAGCTTTATCTATATGAAAGTCAAAGTAATCAGTCAGTTTAGTGGAGAAAACTAATTGAGAAATTATTTGATCAAGTACACAGAAGAATCCCATGTGGTTGGAAAAATGCTGTATTTCATTTTTGCTGTGAAACATGTGTAGTGATGGCTTATATGTATACTTTGGCTCTCTCTGTAATGAATGTCTTTAAAACACACCTTCATTCATCATGATTTGGCATGGTGATGGTCTTTTTCAAAATAAATCCAAAAATAGACCGAAGATGTTGATGTGCAACACAGTTTTTGGAATATTACCAGGACAACGGTCACTCTCAGCAGTCCAGGGTATCTGCATTTCACTTGTCCACTTTTCTAGCTTTATCCCCTATCAAAGAACAATAATAAAGAGAAAGGAAGCAAAGTGAAGTGGTGTTGGCTTAGATGTATCCCTGGTTACTTGTGAGGCTGAGGAAGGAGGACCTCTTCAGCCCAGGAGTTCTAAAACAGCCTGGGTAATACAGTAAGGCCTCTTGGGAGGAGATAGAGATGAAGATAGAGATATAGAAATAGAGATGGAGAGGGAGGGAGGGAGATATTGAAATTGAGAGGGCAAGTGCTGGCTACAAGGCTGCCTCCTTGCTTTTTTGAAACATGAGAATGTAAACATTGCAGTATGTTGAATTATCTGTCAACATCTCAGGTTTTTAAAAAAATTAAACTGGAAAAATAATTTTAAATTTATAAAATTATTACTGTTTTCTCTTCTATATTAACAGTAGTGTATTAACTTCTCTGACTGTATTGTATACAGTTGTAGTAAGCATGAAACTTTTGGAAAACTATACAGTCATATTGCAAATGATATAATCTTTTTTTACAGAAACTTAAATTTTTATTTGCCAGCTTGACTTAATTATGCTTTGCCTTTTTGGGTTCCCTGAGTATTTACTGTAGCTCCATAGTTGTAAGATAACTTTATCAAAGGACACCAAAGATGTGGAAGATGAGTGGGACAATATAATTGTACAGTATCATTCTACCCCTCTCATTAAAAATTTGAAAATAAAGTTCAATTGTATTTGACAGTAAGTTATCTTGTAATTCATAAATATATATTTAAAGAACTAAGCCCATGTATTAAGTTTTTTAAACAGTTGGTCAGTTTTACTCACATAATGTAATTCTATTATTATATGCATTTCTCTACATGTATTTTTTTTTCCCCTCTGGCACAAGACTAGCTGCTTTTCTGAAACCTACTATGCTTGTAGAGTAAAGTAAATGCATGTCTTTGTAGAAGAATAAATAAAAAGAGCAACCTGAGTCAATAAGCAGGTTCAATTCATGCCTACAGCCATGGCGGACAGCTCATTTTGTAGATGTGGGTGTTTTGTTTACATTTATAATGCAGCTTTATTTAATGCTGACAGATATAGCTTGTGGCAAATGATAGTCAGAATGTATGAGCAGTCATAATGCTTCTGTCTTCTTATAGTGTGCTGCTGAAAATAAGCAGTTCACCTCTGTTTTTATTGAGGAAAGGATATGAGACAGCTATAGCTTCGTGAGGCTATTTATTGAGTTGTTTTACTAGCTGTGAACATGCCGCTTTATAGCAGTTGTGAAAATGGACTTTGCTAGTGTGTGGGAAAGGAAATAACATTGCAGTATACAAGGGTAGTAAAAAATCTCTATAAATAATTTTTCGGACTGAGGAATATTTTCATTTAAACAAGTGAAATAGGTTCTGATTTTGGTTAGCTGTCATTCTCTCACCCTAGAAGTCACTAGATTGGAATTATTATTATAATTCAGAGGAAATTTTTGATTCTGTAAAATTTACTTGTGTTAGAACTTAAGAAAAGTTTTCATTTATGTATCTATTTAGATTTAGCACAGAATGGTGACTATTGGGGTTCAAGGACTGGTATTAACTGCCATAGGGATATAAATTATAAAATGAGCCAATAAGCTGATGTATGTGTGATAGGCATACCTGTAAGCTCATTAATGCTTGTTATTTAAAAATGTTTGCATGACAGAAAACTGTTTGCATAGATTGTTGTCATGTGCAGTTCACAGGGTTCAGGTGTCTAAGTAACACAACTGTAAAATCATGAAAGTACTTGTATTTTGCCCCTTAAGGATTTGTTATTCATAATAACTAAGGGTAAGTGACCAACTAACTACAGTATTTAAATTTGCATTTTTATTCACTTCTTGGCAATTATAGGCCCTTGCTACACCTGGAGCTTTAAACTCTATATAACAAATTGTTTTGGCTTTTATGCTAAATTCTTTCTTTTTTCCCCCACTAAATATGTCCAGGTCTACTAAAACTCTGTGATGTACAGTTATTTATTGCTTCCCATAATTGTGATGGATATAATGTTTTTTATACTTAATTATAAAAAAGCATTAGAAAGGAACATATTTGAAAATTCTATTACTTTTTTATTTTATTCAAATGTTTATCATACAGTAGAAAGAAGGTGCAAAAATAATATTTTCATGCATGCAAAATAATTTGGAAAGCAGTATGAATCTCAGCAGGTGTTTCTCTTCCATGTGTGTGCTCAAATTTCTGGGGAACGCTAAATATTAAATTGAAATAACCCTCCCTTGGTATAATGCAGCTAAAGTTCAGTTTAATTCTCAGATAATGTTTTCATGGACACATATCATTTTCCTCTCATGTAAATAAAAATCAGACTATTTAGATTTTAATACTTGCTTCTTGACGAAGTAAATCAAACTGCTACAAAGTACTCACTTATTCCATTTCTTAAGGCTTTTATTAAGACATTTCTGTTACCACGAAATATATGGATTATAGAGATGCTGTAAAATGTTCTTATTTCCTTCTCCACTGGCTGATGAAATGGGTTAATCTCTCAATAGAGCTATTTCCTTAATTCACCACCTGTTTTCAAATCCCTAGTAACAAGCAAGGTAAGCAGAGAGATTCCTCTGTGTGTGCCGTATGTACCTATTTCACAGAGAGAGAAACCTAGAATAAAAAATAAAGACAAAAATCTTCTGTGAAATTAAACAAAAAATTTACATTACTGAAAAGCTGGAATATTTAAATTATCACTCAGCAGCCCAATTATGATGCCTACTGGGCATCCTTTCAATGGAAATTTCCAACTCAAAGGGTATATCTCTAAATAACATATATTCATTACCTTTTAAAAATACCCATTTCCTTTCTAGTGTATTGTGATAATGTGATACAGATATAACTAATGCAAACTTTATATTTTTTGATTTAGAAACAAAGAAATTGACATTGTACCTGCACAACTAAACATGTGCTTGGCTATTATGGTTTGAATACCTCAACTGTATATAAGTAATCATTTATTGTTTAAATACAGAAGAGGCTGTAACAAAATGCTGTCGAGAGCCATCACACTCATTAACCTGCAAGCTAATTAGCCTCCTCTTGCCTGATTGCTGACAAGTTCTTCAATCTGAACCCGTTGCTGTAGTGTCAGCAGACAAGCACAGAGTGAGGTAGAGGAGGTCTCCATTAGATGTTTGTGAACAAAGTCTCTGTATTAAAGGTTTTTTTTTTTATACTCTAACAAATGTTAGAGCATTCATATCCCTAGCTATAATTAAATTGGAAACTCTTAATTACTGTAATTAGTATATTAACTATATCCTTGCCTGTTTGTCTATAATTGATTTCAAGAAATTCATCTAATTTAATGCATGCAATTTAAAAAATTTAATCATTGTTCAAGAGATTCAGTAGTTAAGTGTATATTTAAATGCTATTGAATTTCTGATATAATATGCCTAGTGCAATCACCTAAATTAAGTATCTTGTCAAAACCAGTGCATATGGACTTTATTCACATATTCTTTTTTCTTTTCTGTGTGAACATGACATTCACTCCTCATTAGATTTTTCTTTTTACCCCATTAAGATAACATTTCTTGGTTGCACATTAGCATAGGATGATACAAAATTTTGCAGATACATCTTAAAATATGAATTCATTAATTTGTGGAAAACTAATTCATTTAGAATAACTTCTTGAGGGCAAACAACATTTGTAAGATAGTTTGCTTGTTACACCATCCATTCAAATTCAGGACTTTAAGCTAAGTGTTGTGGCACATGCCTGTAATTCCAAGACTTGGGAGGTTGAGGCAGGAAGATTGCCATGAGTTTGAGGCCAGCCTACTCTACGTATAAGATGCTTTCTTTAAAAAAATTATAATCTGCTATGAAAAGCATAGATATGTGTATGGCTGACTTTATATTATGGTTTATAAGTGTAAAATTGAATTTTTTTTGGTAAAATATTCTTCAGAGTCTGATATAATTCTTCAATTTTCTTTATAATCAACGATATAAAAATAGTCAAAATCTGTGAATAAATACATTTTTATTTCCTACTGTTTAGGGAGTATTGCAAAAGTTTCACTGTTTCTTAAAGTTTTAATGATCAACTTTAATAGCTTTAATTTACTGTGGATTTTTTTAAGGTGAGAAAGTTTTTGCTTTTATTAAATTTATATATGACTCAGTATTGTAATAAACATAACCATTTTCACAAAAAATTGACAGTGCTATACAAAGAAGGAAATATCAATTGGGCTACCTGCAGCAGTTTATGAAGACAGTTTTATCATCTAAGAATGTGCTGTCTTTTTCTCTGGCCAATTATTACATCTTGCTAGATTCCTATATTTTGATGGGTCTCAACATTGGCTTAAGAATGCTGTTAATATTTATTCTGTATTGATAAAAGTGTAGTTGTCACTGTAGATTTTTTTCCTGTGCTGTATATGTACCAGTTCACAGATTAGTAATTGCTATATTTAAAAAATAATTACATTATTAAGAACTTTGTAAATAAGCAACTCTAAGCTCCCCCCAATTCAAGATCTTATTGAGAGCCCCAGAGAAGCATATATTTGATCATCAAAATAGGATTTGATGAAGTCTTTTCTATATATGCAGAATTATCATTATTATCTCTTCTGGAAAATTTTTCTTATGATTTTGGTTTAAAATATTTGAATATCTTCAGCAAATTAGTTATAGGCCTAAGCCATTTTAGAATGATGCACATACTTGCAAAATGTATTCATAAATCTAAAATCTCACATACTGAAATTTATTGTACCTATAGTTTATGTAGGAAAAACTGTTATCTGAGGGTGTCTGATTTAAAAGTCCTGGATTGCAGTAAGAAACAGCTTCAAAGTTTATGGGAGCTTTCCATAGAAGTGCATATTTACCCCTTGTGGAACATGATCAAAATTATCATGTGCATCATATCCTTTAAAGATCCTATACTATCGAACTAAACCAAGTCTTAAGTCTGAACTGTTTTAAATAAAATTTAAAATATGCATAATGTACAATTCTTAGTAATTCTTTCTATAATTAATAGGTTAATATGGCACTTCTACTGTTATTAACTTGTAGAGGAGAACCACTTTTTGAAGAACTAACCAGTACATTTAAAAAGTACATTACTGTTGAACAGATATGACCTTTTAAATACAGGGGGATCTATGTAACAGTAAATACTAGTGAGTCAGTAGGTAGATTTTGAGGTTCCTGCTTACATTTTACTTTGGACCTGTAGTCTCTTAGCCAGAAAAGAGACATTTGAGCCCATTAACTCACTATTTTTGCACCTTAGAATATAGCTGACGAGTTGGGAGCTACATTTCTTGCCAATAAGGACATCACCTCACAACCATTCCCTACCTCTACCCTTTCTACAGCATTCTCAGATTCTGAGAGAAGAGCAAACTTTTCCCAGAAATTTCCACAATCTCCTTTGGAATACGAGCCAACTTAAGTTTCAGGAAATTTAGTGTTGAGATGATTTGGATTTGCTTTAGAGAGTAAGTTAAATAGTTTGTTTTGAATTTTAGGACCCATTTTAGAATCATTGAGTCGCTTACTACATAGTTTGTAGCCATAATATCAGAGAATCCTTAAATAAATTCTGAACTTGTGAGGAAGTAATGGCACGTCTGGTCAATCTTCTCATCTTAAAGGTGAGGCTATTTGGACTAAGGGAAGTCACAGCATTGCCAAGGCTGTATACAACCACATACTGTAGAACAACAACTAAAAGATGAGAATCTAGATCTTGGACCCATAGTCTAGTGCACTCAGTCCTAGTCATAAAGTCAAGTAGTGAAATACTTCTTTTGAGTATTCATTATTCTTTTTATTATGGTTTATTTTATGTTAAAATTGTTTAAAGTATATGAATGCAATTTAAAAAATAAGTATAAATTTATTGTTTATAAATGATGGCCAAATTATGTAGATCATTACTTTTTGGAATGATGCACAATTAGTAAAATAAAAATGATTGAATTTGTAAGTGATTGGTGCCAAAAAGTACAGAGCTCCTAGAAACTCATTTTGACATTAAAAGATATTTTTCTGCTATAAGTTATTTAACAAAAGAAACCTCCGTGTTGTTGAAGAATGTTGCTGAAGTGCTTTTAAGGAAGCTAAATTGTTATCCAAAAAACTTATGAGATGACAGGCACTTTATATCATTTGCCTAACACTTTATGTCATGTGCCTGACTTTTTGGGGGGAGAGGTTGGGAAGGAGAGAGGAAGAGAACAAGGGGGAAAGAAGAAAAAGATGAAACACCCAAGCAGAAGAGATCATTGTTGGAAATTAGGAAAAAGAGAAGTTGGGAGTGGCATATACTCCTATAGCTTCAAAATGCAGTTAGTAGTATCTCACAGCATTTTGATCAAGCAGTGAGGGTTTTGATGCCTTAGTTTCCCCAATGTAATATTAGACTCTAATCTTCATTATAAAAAAGAAAAGAAAAGATACCTTATCCTGTCACTTCATATGAAGATAAATTATTTGAATTTTGGTACATCCTAAATGACAAATATAATAGAACAATATTAAGTGTATCCATTAATACGCTTATTTAGAAGTAATTCAGAATTGGGGCCATTATTTTGTGGTGTTATTGGTTTGGCAACAATGTATATGTAACTATTAGACTAAAACTCACAAAAAGTATTTCCTTGATATTAGCTTTCATTTATAAACTGGAATAACTCTGAATGTTTATAGTAATGGGAGATAACCCAAGGCAAATTTAATTTTATATTGGGCTTTTGCTTAATGTATTATTCATAGTATTGTATCATCAGTTAAGCATATCTTTGACAATAAACTTAAAACTTTAGTAGTAATATCTCCCCTAATTTGGGTGAGTCAAATAGTGACCTGACATGATTTATTTTGCCCTCTTGTTGAAGATAATTTTTTAATGATGGTGGGAGGGAGTTATTTAGTATGCTTTTCATAACCCCCCCCCCTTAACACTTCACTAGTTTTGCTGCATGACCTGGTTTTGCATTTTTCTGATTCTGTGTTCATCTAATTAGTATGTTCTAAAAAGACCTGTACCACTTATTGTACAGAGATGTAGCCTGTGGGTATTTAATAAGGAGCTTTCAGTGCTACATTTGCATCTTTTGCTTGGGGTCTGAATAGTGAATTACCTTTAAGATCATTAGAAGCACTGCTGTATTGTTAAAATCTACCCACAATATTCTAATGACAGTTTAAAACTTCAGGCTTCATATATAACCTAGGTGACCCCAGCATAATTGTGTGTAGTGCAGATGTCCCGAGGATAAACTACTGGCGGTTTAGCTCATCTACATTGTAGCCTCTACAGGCAGATGGCTTTACACTCAAACAGACTACAAAGCGATGTAGTGAAAGAGTCCTATCTTAGTTATATGTACACTCATGATATTACTTATAATACTAATTGTCCAATATGACTGGTACTTTTCAAAAAGAGGTATGTCCAACAAACAGTGTACTGAATGTGGAAGGTCTTTATCAGATGATTAACCCTTTTTTTCAGTGCAATATCTGGAAACCAAAAAAGTTACAAGAAAATATTTGTTTTCAGGCTCTTCCTGTTGACCAAAAATGAAATAAGAAGGTACTTTGCTTTTTCAAGGATTAAGCTATAATTTATTCTTTCTCTAAACCTATATATAAAAAACTAATATTAGAGATTTTTGTAGTTAGGTTACTTGAGACTATCATAGGATTTTTAAAGTCATAAGAAAATTTAATTCACCACTCATTTTTGGAAATTGTTATTTTCACTAATTTTTTTATCTCAAATTGATGTAGTATCTATTTGCTACCATCAGAAATGATACACATTAAAGATAACTGAAAACAAAAGTGATTTAAATATGGTGTTTAATCTCATATTTTAATTTTTTTCTTTTTTATTTATTTTTTGCAGTACTGGGGATGGACTTCACAACCTTGTGCTTGCCAGGCAGCTGTGGCACCCCTGAGCCCAATCTCATGTTTTTAAATAAATACTTTTTACTTAGAGGATATTTACAGATATATTATCTGGCACTTAACTACGTTTCTTGATTCCATATAAAAAATGAAATGAATATAGATAGTATTGAACAGCTGATTTTAGTAGATAACATATTAATTGATTAAAAATGTAACAACTGTACTTCAAGAATCCATTTTTGAAATATCTGTTTCTTTAAAAAGTTTAAAGTTGTTAAGGTGTAGTTGTGATTAATAATTTCTGCTGAACAATGATGAATTAAATTTTAATGTATTTCATATAGTGGGTACTTAGAGGTTTGTTGGATGAAAGCATGAATAAAAGGAAGAATGAGCCAAAAAGAATATGAAAGAAATAAATTTATGTCTGAACATAGTAAATATCCTGAAGAGAGATGACCAACTATTCAGTTAACATTTTTTCCAGAGACTTGCATTTCGAATAGTTATTTCAAAGAATGTTATTTAAAAATAACTGAATAGTAATCAAATTACCTGATGGACTATTTATAGTGTGTTCATTTGAATTATCTCATCATCTTGCACTTGTTTCTTATCAGTTTTCTGTTCAGGAGTTTTCTAAATTAATTGTGAAAAGTATATACCTGATCTGCCAGGATCCATGTATAAAAGGGAATACATAATGTTATCTTTGTCTCTCTTTTAATTCTGTCATTATTATTAGAGAAACTCAGATTATTTTGTTTCTTAATGGAGTTTCTTAAAAAACTGTTTAATTTATATCTTAGATTTACTATGAAAAACCCCCAAAATTTTAAATAAGTGATTATGATATGAAGACAAGCTCTAATATTTAAGGCAGACATTTGTTCGGAGACAAGATTTCAAATCTGTTTATATAACAAAGACTTTAACTGAAAAATAAAAGCAGACTGATGTTTTAGTTAAAACTTGATTTAGCTACCATTCATTTTTCAAAACATTGTGTAAAGGTTAAGGTATTTCTGATTGGGACATTGACCAGTGATACTCTGTTATGTAGTTTTGCAGGGTTTTCTCTTCCAAGAGTTTGCCATATTCAAGTTATTGTTTCTTTTGGGGTCCTAGACAATGACTCTGTAGTCTGATTCATTAATATTGGTTGTCTTCAGCAGAGAGTATCCAGATTTGACCTGCCAACTATTAAATTTTTAATGTATTACTTGTTCTTTCACAGAGTAAGCCTTGTCTTTGTTCTTTGTATTTTTTTTTTTAACCAGTAGTCTTGAGTCTGGTACAGATTTAATTTGTAGCCTCACTAAATATGCCTCATTTAAAATATACTTACATAGCATACATATGAAAACGTTTTTTGATGAAAGTATTTCAGTGGGAATAACTACCTTTTAAATATTTTAAAGTATACAGTTCCAAATTTATTTTGAGAAGTGCCAGGGGTACTGTGTGCAATGTACAATAAGTTAATTATTATGCTGTTAACACTGATGATATTGAATGTATATGAGTTAATTTGTTAATGACGTGTTAATTACTGTACATGTTGTGAAGACCCTTTAGGCTTGTCCTATGATGCAGGGTGTCAACTTGAACCAGATCAAGTAATCTGCAAAGCAGACTGTAACTCTTAAAAATAACACTTGTAAACATAAATTATAAATTAAATTATGCTTTTTATTATGATTTGTTCTTTCTGGTAGAATGAATAAGTCATTCTTCTGCTATCTGCACCTGTTAGAACCAAACACTGTGAGACTGCTTTTCTCCAGAGGATTGGAAGAGATTTGTTATGCAGTAACTTCTACTTTGTTTACGCTCTGGCATTTAGTGTATATCTTATATAGATTCATGGGTCTTGTAATCTGAAAGATCCTTTTTTTGTTTACCAGGTTGATTTAAAATGAAAGGCATGCTCAGTCTTTTGTGCAAGCTGGTGTAAGTGGCCTTGTTGGATTAACACCACTGGCTGATATTAAACTAATCAATATGTTTGCACTTGTGACTTGGTTGTGGACCTTGAAATTTTTTGTCCAAATAGCTGAGGTCTCAAGAGACTAGTCATTTAAAAAACAAACAAACAAACAAACAACTCCCCCCCCCCAACTAGATGGTAATTTCAAGTACAGTAAGAACAGGCCAGAATTTGCATCCATTTAAAAAAATGGAATAATAGTTTTGTTTTCTTTCCCATAAATACAACCTAATACTTTGAAAATGTCAAATACTTGAACTTTAGTATTTTAACTCTTGAATTTGTCATTGCTTGTTTATCTAACATTTTTTGAAAATATACCTGGTCATAATTTTAAAGAGATTCAGTTGGATTTATACCACTAGTTCCTCTTGGTTCATTGAAAGTTTCGTGCTATTATTTATTGTTTTCTTTTTTTATAAGAGTGTTTTTTGTCTGTGGCTTGTGCTCTAACATTTCGGCCATTCTTTTAAGATTATAGTACACAGTGTATTATCTACTGTTATTCTTTAATTGATTTGTCATGAAATTTTGCTTTACTTTTTTCATAGAAGTAAGACTTTAAAAAATATTTTCTTTATTATCTCCTTGTTTCATATTGAAATAAAATTTAAAAGATTCAATTGGAAATATATTAAAATGATGGAGTTCAGTGTTATTTATACATGGGCATTTCTTAGTTTTATCTCTAAGATTGTTGCTTGATGTTGATCAGAAAGGTAAGGAAAGAATGAGAGTTCACAGATTCACTTAGGGTCTTCTAGTGAGGGTTTTTAAAGTTACTCAAGGTCAACTCTAAAAATATAACAATAAAATAGACACAAATATTTCTCTCAAGCAGTTATTTTGTTTTTTACATTCTGTTGATGTAACATACCTGAGATTTGATAAAGAGTTGGAGCTATAAAGCCAGATTGTCTAGGATCAAATCTTGTCCTTTTTGTTTTCTAGTACATTATGCTGCTTCTATTTCATGATAATTAAACCCTTTTTTGGGTATTGGGATGATTGAATGAATTAATACAGATAAAGAACCTTGAGCAATGCCTAGCATATACAAAACTCTAAGTAAAAATGAGACCTTGTTATTAACCTGTTCTTAATGTTTTACTGAAAATTATTTGAAAGCATTTAATTTCCACAAGCTCTTTGAATTCCCTTGAAGTCGTTACGGATGTAAGTTTTTGATTTTTCAATCATATAGTCTCCTACCTCATCACAGAAAACATCTTATTTTTAATGATGATTTTATTATTGTAGTGTTCTGTCTATCTACCTGGAGTCATCCCAAGCTTTTTGTTCATCTTGCTTAATTTCCTACAGCATAGCTGTTGTGAGAGATTTGTATTGGTATGGGAGGATATTCTGACCAAGATTTGGTGCCTCTTGCAAATTATTTGTGGATCTCTTGTTTACAGCCCTGGTGTCTTCTTGTAATACTCATGCAAAGGGATTCTAATAAATCTTGTGCTCAGCATTACACATTGTTTGTTTTAGCTGCCTTCCACTTCATGCTTCCTCCTTTTAGAGCGAGCCATTACAAAAGGTTAGATTCACAGTTAGCAGGCTTTAGCTCTCCCTTTTGAATCAGTGAGGTTGCCGTTTTATTGCTCTCCGACTTACACTTCAGTGATGAGAGTAAACTAGCATCAGATTAAAGGTCAGCAAATCCCATCAAAGAGAGGAATATTAGGGGCAGAGATAGTTGGAGAGGCAGCACACCACTGGGTATTGACAGGGTGATTCCAGGGTATCAGTCAGCAGAATTATAGCTGCCCAGAGAGTCAGTACAGCTTTAATGAGCCTGTGTGAAGAGGAAGAGGGTGGATTTATGTAGTTCCTCATAATTTTCTGTAGAGACTGTTATTGCAGACATTCTGTGGAGTGTTCTGGTCTTTCATTTAATTCAAAGGTCCTGGAGCTTATCCATCCTCTAAATTCTTTTTTGTTAGCTCAAATCAAAGTTGACATTTCCATGGTTTACCACCTAAAACACCCAGTTCAAAATCGAGTTTCTTGAGGCAGTTTTGAAATCTGTATATTATTAATATAAAGTACAGTCATGCTCATATTAATGCAAATATATTTCCTTTTCAGAGAGTGAATTAAATAATGAACATTTTTTCCCCCTAACTAGGCAAAAGGCAAGATGTACATTTACACCTTACCCTCTGAGTAACTGAGAAAAAAACCTGATTATAATTATGGTGCTTTCAAAAAGATCTTTATGTTTATTCTCCTTAAATTAACTTTCCTAATTAATAGTTTATATTTTTCTTTGTGTATTCCTGTCTCACCTTTTATGCCCTCAGTATACTCCTAACTGGAAAAAAAATTTTACTCCCTAGGGAGGTGTTTTTAATTGTTTTATTGAGCAGTACTACATTTAGGTGCCATTAGTTTTAGATTGAGCTTGGTTTGGCTTGTCTGATAGTAAATTTGACTTATTCATTTCTTATCAGAGGATTAAATCTATACAATTTCAAGATCTACAATACACTTTGAGAAATCAAGTATATGAAAATTGCCTTTAGGTAGAATTGCTGTAGATTAGTAACTTAGTTGATGTTGGACAAATATGTAAATTTTTTAAAAAGTTGAGCTTTTATTTATTGGTCAGTAGAAAATGAATTATTTGTGAAAAATCACTAAAACATTTTATTACTTGGTCAGGTCAACTCAACCGTTTTTTTGTATTTAGGAATATATATTTTGATCTTATTTTTAAAAAATCTATTCCTCACATTATGAACACAGAGGTCTTATGTGTGCACTTTGCTGCCTAGAAGATGCTTTTTAAGCTATTCTGTCCATGTCTTTCACATGCTACATGGGTGGACAGGCTCTTCAGACACTTACATGGTTTTTAGTGAAGAAAGTGATGGATGTGATACTAATATGTGAAACACAACATATATCCTTTTTTAAGTTCACCAATGACTGAGACATGTAGAATACTTGCAGCAGAATGTAAGCTCCTTAACAGAGATGCATATACTTGAAAGTTACATAAGATAGTTATAGGAGACGTTCTCAGTCATTAGTTAGATGCTGTACTTATGTTAAGAGCCTGTACATTTTAAATTAAAATTATGGGGGAAGTTTTTTAATGTTCATGTTTCCTATAATCCTGGTATATTTCACAAAGTCTTTTTAATAAAACTGAGTCTGTATACTTTATAACAATACAGATAAAACTGTATGTTTTGCTGTTACATTGGAATGTACCGGGAATGTCAATGACCCTTATGCCATGTTTACTAGCATGCTATTTGAGCAGTACCTGTGCATGAGGATAATTTGATATTCCTAAAACAATAAAGTGGACATTTCTTTCTGTAAGAGGAGAAAAGGCATCAGCAGATACACACTGTTTATAATTAAGTCAAATGACTGTAGTTTATGCGTTCACTTTTGAACATTTTAGAGAAAGGGAGGGGAAAGAAATGAATACAAAGATAAGCATGAGATTAATTATCTGATAGGGCAAGATTCTCACTGCTGGGCTATTGAATGATTTTGCTGATCACCTCAAGGTACACAAATAAGTACACTTGATATTTTAAAATTCCACTGGAATCTAATTTTCACTTAAGAATAAAGCATTTCCTCATATTTGACCAGAATTTTATAT
>PVIR01005035.1:35084-45084 GCA_004026965.1 Petromus typicus | reverse complement strand
ATTGTTAAACAATGTTTTACTGTGTTTGTATGATTTGTCTGAATCTTGGAGATACTGAAATGAATGTTGTGGTTATAAGTAGACTGCAAATAGGTCTGTTGGTGTCCTCCCCCATCTTTATAATGCTGTGATGACCAAAAAGCTCAGAGGTAACACTTTATAAATCTCTTTATATGCGTCAGCATAAGTACATTTTGGATAAAAGCAAGAGTAATTGATTTTTAAATTATTATTTTACCACATTTCAATGAAGGTATGAGGCTCTTGTGATTACTGCACAGTTTGATTTGTTGTAACCTTTGTAAACTTAGGCTCATTGCCCTGTGTATTGGTAACGTGAAGAGTAGATATTATAATTGAAAGACAAATGTGATTTTGCAAGATTAGTAAGCTAGGTAATTGAGTGGAATCATGAATAAGGAGGCTTACGGATAAAATTGTTACTTGACTGTAAAGTAAGAAAATAAGTAAACATTCAAATTGTAAATAATTTTGGAAACTGGGTATTATTATTTAGAGCTTTCATTACCATTACTTTGCTTAATGGAGAAAAAAATTGAGTTCTGTTTTCAAACTGTAATTATGAAAGCGACTTCATTATTGATAGTCTTCTCAGTACTGCCAAACTGCAAAGTGCTGTAGTACTTTTCATCCAAGGGAGTATGATCTTTTTGGTCAAGAAATGATTTTTCTGATGATATTTGAAGTGCATAATTTATAAAGTAAATAAGAAGGATTGCTTGTATTAAAACATTTTTCCTTGTTCTTGAGGCAAACAGGTTGATTTACTTATGATTTTAAGAGTAAAGTATTTTTCATCACAAAAGGGAAATATTATATTAACAGTTTCTACTTAAAATTACTCTTGCATTCCATGTTATTGAGCTTAAAGGGACTCCTACTGGTATAGTGGTGGTGGTTTATACATATTAGGTTGCATATGTCATAAATGCTGAATTAGTTTGAGCCTTTTACATTTCTTCCTGATGAGTTTCCTTCTCTCTCCTATATGAAGCAAGATTACTTGCTTCTCTAGGATTAGTCAAGGAACATCTTCTCTTATTTATTGTACTTGTACAGGAAAGTGCAGAGGAATGCAGTTAATCTGCTATGAAAGAAACTCGTCATATGTCCATAGGGAAAAGATCAATGTGCTTAAAAGCAAAGGAAAAATTAGAAAGCTGGCAAAACCTTGAAGGTAGCCAAAAAACATATTTGTAGGAGAAGCACGATTATCTGTAAATATAATAAATAAATGACAATAGTAAAAAAAAATGTGAGCAAAAATTGAGTTTAAAGAGAAAAACTTAAGGAGCTCCCAAACAAAGAGTACAGAATAAAACAGAGAGCAAAGTGCAAGATAAAAGGTTACTAGCTTGTACTACATGCCAACGACACAGAAAACTTGGTGTAATGAACTACGAGCATGTCTAGGCCATAAGATTATAGCATTTGAAATGTCTTAGTGAATTAGAAGAGAAAAAAAAAAGATGTTAAATTAAAACACCAACTTAACCAATAGGAGGCCATTCTAGATCAGTATTAGGCAAGAGTTTTTTTGGTATGCATTTTTGCAACTCTATATTTTTGTCTAGTAGTAGGGATTAAACTCAGGACCTGGCACTTTTTAGGCAGACATTGCACCACTGAGCTACATCCCTGGCTAGGCAGGGTTTTGTTGTTGTTGTTGTTGTTGTTGTTCTAAAAGGAAAAACCAAATTAGTTATCAGCAATGAATGCATTAAAATGGATTTTATCTTGTAAGAGTCATACATATGATTCTTGTTTCCTTAAATGAATTTATTTTCTTAGTATATTATAGTTTTCAAGTCTTATCCATTTGCTTCTGAATGGCAAGATATATAATTTTAAATTATTGTCTGAGTTTCATTATCCAGTTGAAATTATTCTGAAATGTACTTTTAAGTGAAAGTGACAGTTTTAAAGTATTTGGAGGGAGGAAATTAAGGTTGTGTGTTTGTGTTAAGATAATCAAGAGTTCTGTCATGCTACGAGTAAAATTCAGGACATCTAGGAATGAAGTCTGTTCTTAAAAAAATTGATGGTAGTTTTAGGTTAGCATATAAAATCACAGAGCTGGTGATCAGTTGAGTACTTGGCAGCTTATAGATGTTACTGTCATGTAAGTTGCAGTAGACACAGAGTGTGCATCACTGTGAATAAACAATATCAGGCACAAATGTAAAAGGCAGAATCCAAATGCAAACATACAAGATGCCAATTTCTGCTACCCCCTTTCCCAAGAAGCCTCTTAACGAGTGTGGGGTACTTGCTTTTAAACAGATTTACAGAGGTTAATTGGGCTGGGATGGTTTGGATTGTGTTACACATTAATGAAAATGCTGATTTTTAGCTGTCATGCCTCCAGTGTTTTTTATACCATGATAATTATTTTAAAACTTTGTCTTCTGTGTTGTTGAAAACATCTTGGCAGAAAGCCTGTGTGACCTGATTAAACCTATGAATTGTCAGCTATGATCTATAGTACTCAGAAGAGGTTGCTGACTGGGCATCACTTAGGAAGTTCTTGATTTAAAAGCAAAATTAGATTGAGAATACTGTGCCCAGCACTGTATTGCCATGTCAGAGGCACATTTTTAATACTGTATTTAGTGTCCTGCTTTTATAGTTGGCTGAGAATTGCATAAATCCATGTGTATATATGTGTGTGTGTATATAAATATGTGTATATGTATAATAAAGTGACTATAGCCAGTCACCTTATGTATTTTCTTTTGGAATTACGGATGGAAAACCCATCTAATTCTGTTCTAATTTTTGAGTATAGCTTGTAGATTACTTTATGATAATTTTAATTACTTCTCCAATTGTACAGAGACAGAGTAACCACCTCTTGAATTTTTTTTATATCCTTGAAATTATTTTCTTTCTTTAAGTCCTCAATCCCCCCCTTCTATTTTATGATTAAATCATCTAAATCTCAGAAGCTTGTATGATTAACTTATTCTAAGAAGTCAGGATTACCTTTTCTCAAGAGTCCAATATGGGGTAATTTGGGGAAGTATTAGAAATTCTAGCATGCATGTCAATATTATATTGAAAGTGATTTTCATACTTATACATATTGATCAAATGTGAGTAATGAAGTTCTTAGTATGAATTGTAGTACACTGATGTTGTTTGATCATTTTCTCAAATAAACAAAATACTCACACTGTTTGTCCTCTGTTTCTCGCTTCTTCTCTGTCTCTCTTTTCCTTGAAGGTCTCAGCATCAGAGGAGCCCAGGAGGAAGACCCTCCCGATCCCCAGCTAATGAGACTGGACAATATGCTTTTGGCAGAAGGGGTTTCAGGTCCTGAGAAAGGTGGGGGATCGGCGGCAGCAGCTGCAGCCGCGGCAGCCTCTGGAGGTTCTTCAGATAACTCTATTGAACACTCAGATTACAGAGCCAAATTGACCCAGATCAGACAAATCTATCACACAGAACTGGAGAAATATGAACAGGTCAGCAGCCGCCACTCTCATAGTCCTGCACAACCTTCTATTGCTCTTCTGCTAGACAGTGCTAACAATTCTGAGATCTGTGAGGGGTAGATGTTAACATGAAGAGCAAATATATATGGGCAATGCCAGGATCCAACTGAGTTGCTGGAGTTATGAAACGAAGACCTGTTAAGATTTTGGAGGTGATGCTAACCCTATCTTATTTCTACCTGCTTGTTTTAGTTTTATTCTTCACATACATGAGCCCTTACTATCAGGTCTGCAGTCATTGTCCCCCAGACCCCCAGGCTTACTACCTACCTGGTGACCTTCAGAGCTCTGTATAATTACATTTTATGTGCTGGCTTTGTTCATGAACTTTAACAATTTTTAAAGGGAGGCATTGCATAGTGAGCTTTTATCTCCTGTACTATGGAGTTCTAGAATTTTCCTAGGAACTAATTCTTACAGATTGTGCCAGAATACTGTATAGGAAAGAGACCTAACTTAACAAAGTAAGCCTGTCTTTCTGAAGATGAGACTTCCCAGGATAATTATGGGTGTGCTAGAACAGAATATACTAGGCATTGTGTATTAAATTTGTGATTACCAAGAAAATAAGGTTTAAAAATCCCGTTCTCAGCAGCCTTTTTATAACTATGCTTTACTGAGTCTAAGGTACTTGTAAGTTTAAGCTGTGCCATTATTTTATGTACCACCAAGAAAAACAATAGTCCTGCCAATTTAACTATAACATTACATTGATGGCAAAATACTTCCAAACTTCAGAGAAGTTAAAATATGGTTGAGAATAAGTGAATTCTAAATTCAACTTAATACAGTAAAATGGAAGTTCATTTTAAACACATTTAGTGAAAGGCCAAAATGTTTCTTAGTTGGAAAAATTCTCACTTAATTAGAATTTTTATTTGAAGATAATTTTGAAAACATTCTAGTGAAAACTTTTAAACATATATGTGAAAAAACCAAATAGTATTAGGTTAAATCCTATGAAATTACCAAGTGTTGGAGTCAGACAGTTTGGAAGTTGGGTGTAGTGGCAAGTATCTATAGTCTGATTACTTGGGAACTTAGAAGTATGTCTGAAAAAAGAATTACTTTGATAGAGTAAATAATAGAGGTGTAAGCCCTCTTATTTCTAAAATTATAGGACTTGAACTATCCTAAAAAACTCAAAATTCTTTGTACAACCCAACAATAGTATTTGAACCCAGTGGTTGCAAGAGTACCCTGGGCAAGATAACATAGGAAGACTATCTCAGAAACAACAACAAAAAAAACTTGCATGTTGATAATTTCACTGGGTTCAACCAAAAATAACAACATTTTGCAAATCTTATTTTGTCTGTTTTTCCTTTGACTTTCTGGTGGAAAATTTAAACCACATCTTAGTCATGATATAATTTTATCTGTAAGTACTTTACTCTATGAGCAGTTTCTTCTGAAAGTCCATATACTGTAGTGTTAGGTGAAGGTCCTGGTAACCTTTCTGTGGTTCTTAAAAAACTTTTTGTGTTTAGAGAAGTTTCAGGCTTACAGTGAAATTATAGGGAAAGTATAGATACCTCATTTACTCCCTGCCACCCCAGAGGCATAGCATCTTCCATGATCTGCCTCTCCTACCAGAGTGATACATTTATTACACTTGATGGATCTACATTTATATGTCATCACCCAAAGTCCATAGTTTACATCAGGGTTCACTCTTGATCATATGCATTTTTTGAATTTGGACAACTATATAAGCCAATAGGATCATAGAGAATATTTTCATTGTCCTAAAGAACCTCTGTGCTATTACTTATCCCTCTCTCCTTCCATCTCTTTTTCTCCACTAGTCCTTGACAACCATGTTCAGTTTTAATGCTGGTTTTTCTTCTGAGTTTCCTAAATAGTTTCACTTGTATTATATTTCTTCCCTGACTGCATTGGCTTTTCTCATGTTCTGTATATGATGGTATTGAATGCTGAATTCTATCCTAGGGCCGAGTGTGTTTTCAGGGAAGAAAGGAAGATTTATGTTGTGTTAGATCTTAAAATGAAATGTAAATTAATACTATAAAATGTTTTCTGTTTTTCAAATAAAGACTTCCTGGGATCTAAAAATGTATCACAATTGTAGGAATAAATTTTGGTCGAAAATATACAAATAGGGATTTTGGAAAAATTATCATATACATATATATGAAAAAAATGTAGCTTTCTTATTTGACATTTGAGTAATTGAGTATAAACAAAACAAGTCTTGGTTGAAAATGTTGCCTTGAGCATAAACACTAGAAAATGGTTCTAATTTGTAGTATAACTCTAATTGCATAACTTTATGTTAAGTACATCTATACATATTTACTAGGTAAATACTACCATTCACCTTGCCTGGAAATATGTGCAGTATAATATTAGGGGCCAAATGGCCTACTGATGAATTAAGGTGGTTTCTAACTATCCCCAGCTGTGTTCTTCACACCAGCTTTATACTTTTCTCCACATCACCTCTTTGGAAGTTAGGCATAGCTGACTGACATCAATCAGTGGGAAGGACTTAACCTTCATTGCTTTAAAAATACCCTCTGAGGTCAGGGATTTAGCTCAGTGGTTCCATGCCTGCCTTGCAAGTTCAAGGTCCTGGATTTGTTCCCTGGTAACCACATACAACAATAGCAGGCGTGGTCAGTCAAGCCTGTAATCCCAGCACTCTGGATGAGTGCTGAGGTCTAGGCTGAGTTCAGGACCAGCCTGAACTACAAAGTGAGACCCTATCTCAAAAAACTAAGAAAACAAAACAAAACAAAACAAATACCTTTTGAGATTTTTAGTAGCTCTACTCTCAGCTAATCCGAGAATCAAATCACCAAGATGGGGGGGGGTGTTCTTTTTGGTGGGTATTTTGTTTGCTTTGTTTTTATTTTTAAAATTCAAATTTATACATATGTTCTATATCAATTAAACTATTTTTTGCTTTTTTAACTATAAAGTTGGAAAATAAATGTAAAATATCATGAATCTTCTTTCTAGATATAGTCAGTGGCCTGATAACCAGATTTATGTTTCCTTTCTTATTTTTAAATACTTTCAGTAGCAATATATAAAATTTATGCAGTATTATGGACAAATGAATAGATATGATCTGATGATTAGTTGGGCAAAATCAGCAGAATTTTATTTTACAAACTACTTTCTATAGGTTCTGAATTGTTTTGAAAATGAGTGACAACATTTAATTCTGTTATTGCCTTTGTACCTGGCTTTTATAGCTCTTCTGTCTGTAGTTCCTAAAGTTATTAGGATTGATGATTTTTGCCACCAACAGTCAACTTTTACTTTCGATTCTTTAGAGTACAAGAACATATGGACCTTTCAGGGATATACTGTGATGCTACTAGAAGGGCTAAACAGGGCTATGTGATATAAAGGATAGCATTTCTAAAGTAGATAATATTGTAATTTCCATTCTACAAGTGAGAACATGAGACTCACAGATTAAATAATATGTCCAATGTCACTTATTAATTAGCATGATCAGGCATAAAAATCAGTTTCTGACAACATACCATCCTAGCCCATTGAATTTTATAGCTACTCATGTAGAATTGATAAACAATTTAAGTGTATTTTTATTATATTGGATTTGCCCATGGTGGATTATATTTGAAATGGAGACAAAGTGCATGGAAAAAATATTTTAATTTTTTTCAGAAACTTGTTTTTTCTTTGTAAAAGTGGCAGAAAGCTTATCAGTAAATACAAAGAACATATGTGTTAAGATAGAGGCTTCATTAAAAAACTGCATCGAGTATTGCTAAAAGAAATAAATTACTTTGGAATTTTAGTTACTCATTCTACTGTTTTTAGTGCAGTTGTAATGAAATATATCAGATTTAGGTTTAGATTTAGGTTGTCATAAAATTAACAAATGCTACCACTGCAGTAAATTGAAGTACCTTGTAAGCACTACCATATGTACAAAGTTAAATAGACTGGACGCTACAGTTTGAGTAAAATTATATCCAAGCTGCAAGGCTGAATTGTGTGTGCCTGTGTATATGTGTGCATGTGTGCTTATGTATAAAAGATGGTATTATCTTTAAAATCTTGTCTTTTTTTTCCCTCTCAGAAAAAGTTCATATATTGAACTTGTTATCATATTGATCATATGTTTCCATTAAGTTCAGGTTTAACGATTCTTAATAGTAACTATCTAAACTCACTTATGAACGCTTTTGGTATATGAGGCATGGAATATATATTAGAGTAAGATTCTTGAATATTGCTACTAATCAAAAGGAAAGAATACTGGTTTTTTTCTTTTGTTTGATTCTGACACTCAGCAAGAATATGACAATTTTGCAAAAACTTGCAGCTGTCTTTATCTTGAGTGTATTATGTGCCTTTAGCTGAGAGACAAGCTTGGTTCCTTCTCTTGGTGATTAACTACAAGTTTTAAAAAGCATCTTTACTGTACCTTTCAAAGATGTTTTATGTTTTAAGACCCAAATGTTAGGATAGGTAAATTCCTAATGAACTTAAGCAAGGACCCTAAAAAAAAAAGGCTTGAGGCTTTTCTTGCTTTTCCCACTTCTACCAAAAGCAAATGCATACACTGATTTTGCAAATGAAATTTGACCTCAACTTTTCTTCTCAGTTGCAAAGGAAAAGATGTATCATACTCTTTGCAGCTCTTCCTCTTTGCTTGTACCAGAAGAAATACTTGTATACAGGCAATTCACTCTATAATTTACAGCAGCTATAATAGAGATGACATATTGAAAGCTATCTACTATAATTATATTGAAATACATTTTTGCTGAAGGCAAAAGTGTTGTAAGGGTCCCAGCCCTCCCCAAGCATCTGGGAACCTGCTCTCTGAGTTCACAGATGTCTTTTGAATTCATCTCAAATCCAAAAAGCACTGGAACAGAGCACATACACCAAATGTGCTCAAGACCAGTCAGGTACTGTTTTGGCAGTAGTGAAAGACTGCAAAGAATGTAAGATGTAGAGATCCAGGGGGTTAGAGAATAAGTAAAAAAATTTAAACCACCATGAAGGCATATTTGTACTTTTTGAAAAACTGCACATTATGTGCTTACATTTGCTTACAATATTCCTTTTGTTTGTATCATGTTAAAAAAAAGCTTATTACCATAGTAGGAGGTTGTGTGGCCCACAAATACCTAATTCCACTTTACTGTTCTTAATAGTTAAGTAGGGTAGGCAGAAGGATCCTATCCGTGTGAATTTTATATTTCATGTTCTTAAACAAGGGTTTTTTATTCCTTGCTCCAAGGTTAGAGTTTTAATTCTTGTTGGTTTTCATGCCAAAGCTTTTCCTTGGGTGGAAGGAGTTTTTAGTACCCCCCTTTTTTCTGTTCCAAATTCCAAGTAGATTGATTGGCTTTTTGTAATAGTTATAATTATGACAATGAACTTTCTCATAAAATGAATTGCTTTTATATTTGAATACTCATTTTCAGCCTCTTTGAAAGCAGTATTTATATTTATGCATTAAGTAAGAAGATAGAACTATATTAAGTTACCAGAGTAGGGACTTGATTATAAAATAATGACAGCACAAAAAAATGAGTTTCATAAAATTGCCATTTTCATTGTCAGTAACAGCTGCCATTCATTGAGCATTATGTTCTAGAGTCTGTGTAAAGAATTTTAAATATATAATACAATCCTTGTAAAACTCTCATGAGATTGTCTCCTAAACCATGTGATTAGGCAAGAAGTGTTGAGATACAACAGATAATTCACTTTATGGCTATATCTTAAATACAATAGTCTCATTCCACTGGCTTAGACAGAATCTTAAAGGTTGACTTTTATACCAAATATATTGATTTAATAAGCATTCAATAAATACATGACCTATATTAGGCTATATCTACTTATGAAATTATAAAGACATCTAGGAAATGATTGCAAATTTGAGGAATATGTGTATTTTTATTATTTTACTTTTTGAGATAGGGGTCTCTCTGTGTTGCCTCACAGAGTTTTAAATTCCTACATTGAAGTGATTCCGCCTCAGCTTCTTGAGTCGCTGGGACTATAGACCCATGCTACCTCACCTGGCAGGATATTTACTTTCAGAAGAGATTTATTAAACTGATAAGAACAGATACTACAGTTGATCTTAGCCAAAAGGCCAAGTGTGTATATAAAGTATATCAACTATTACAGATATTTCTCAAAAGTTATCACTGATATCTTCCCCAGAATCCAAATATTTCAGGTCTTTAATTATTATTAAATTTCACTTTAAATTAAATTAAATTTTATTTTATTTAACTTTTTTTTTTTTTTTTTTGTTTAGGTTTTTTGAGACAGGGTCTCGCTTTGTGGTTCAGGCTGGCCCTGAGCTCAGCCTCAAACTCACATCACAATCCTCCTGCCTCTGCCTCCCGAGTGCTGGGATTACAGGCGTGAGCCACCACGCCCGGCACTGTGGTATGTGGTACTGGTTGCTGCTGGGTGTGGGTCTCCACACCCAGTATTGTTATGTG